>CM022704.1:81565561-81813061 GCA_012295165.1 Asparagus setaceus | reverse complement strand
TCCGCGGTATTGGATGCGCGTAGAGGATAATGAACCGTCAGTTATCCGATTGATATGAACCTTGACTTTAAATGAGATGTAGATCTGAGACTGTGACAGAATGGTGAGTTACCCGTTACTGTTGTTTGGAATGCCGAGTTTCGGTTGTTTAGATGGTGACTTTAGTTGTATGCATGCATCACTTCACCCTATTATATTCACCGCATTTTCGATCATTGTATTTATTTGCATTATTATTATCATCATTGCACGTGGGGTCTTGAGTGTGTTATACCGCGGTGGCGTACTCCATTCTCTTGGTGTCGTCGGATATAGATGATGGACGAGTTCGATATGAAGATGCCGGCGGGAGTTTCCCGGAGGGAACCTTCGACGATGTAGCGGTCGAGTTGAAGCTTAGTTTCCTTCTTATTTTCGATGGTTGATGAACTTTAGGCGATTTTAGTATTTCCATTTTAGTAGACATTGTTTAGATTTCTCTAGTTCTTAGCCACATGAATTGTTTGGATATGTGGACTCTTTTATAGTCTGGATGTTATTTCATTTTGGTGATATGTACTCTTACGTTACGGATTATTATTTATTCTTCTTTGTGATTGGGATCTGTGGTGTGATGTATTTTATGATTACTTGGCTTGGCGTATTAGATTGAGAAGAATATTTTTATTATTAGTATTTCTCCTCAACTAATCGTCATTGAACAATTCACGTCACCGTTTCCGTATTTTTGGGAAATGACATTAAACATGAAATTATTTATTTATGGGTTAGAACGACTAAAAATAGCCAAAAATTATGGATTATAGCTCATGAAATTGTGAATTTTGGCCTATGCGAAATTATTGCCAAGAGGTCCGAATGACTTAAAATGACCAAAAATCATGAGTTATAGCTCATGAAATCATGGATTTAAACTGCATGAAATTATTTGTTATGAGGTCGAAATGTCTAAAAATTGCCGAAAATCTTGGGTTATAGCTCATTAAATCGTGAATTTTGGCCTCTAAAAAATTATATGCTAAGGAATGAGAATGACTAAAAATGGCCAAAAATCATGGGTTATAACTCATGAAATTGTTAATTTTGGCCTCTACAAAATTAATTGCCAAGGAATCAGAAGGATTAAAAATGGCTAAAATTAATGGATTATAGTTCATGAAATAATGAATTTTAGACTCTACCAAATTTTGTACCAAGGAATCAGAACTACTAAAAATAGCAAAAAATCATGGGTTATATCTCATGAAATCGTGTATTTTGGCATCCACGAAATTATTTGCCAAGGAATCGAATGACTAAAAATGGCTAAAATTAATGGATTATAGTTCATGAAATAATGAATTTAGACTCTACCAAATTTTGTACCAAGGAATCGAACTACTAAAAATAGCAAAAATCATGGGTTATAGCTCACGAAATCGTGATTTTTGGCCTCTACAAAATTATTTCGCTAGATTTCGGAATGACAAAAAATGAGCAAAAATCATGAGTTAGCTCTTGAATCTTGAATTTAGACTCCATGAAATTATTTGTTAATGCGTCAGAACGACTAAAAATGCCTAAAAAATATTTATTATAGCTCATAAAATCTTTAATTTTGGCCTCCACGAAATTATTTTTCAAGAAATCAGAACGGCTAATAATGGCTAAAAATTATGGGTTATAGCACATGAAATCGTGAAATTTGGTCATTGTAAAATTATTTGGTAAAAGGTTAGAACAACTAAAAAATACCAAAAATTGTGAGTTATAGCTCATGAAATCGTGAATTTAGACTCCATGAAACTATTTGTTAATGGTCGAAATGACTATAAATGGCTAAAAATCAAGGGTTATATCTCATGACTCCATAATTTTTTGCCTCCACGAAATTATTTGCTAAGGAATCAAAATGGCTAAAAATAGCCAAAAATTATAGGTTATATAGCTCATGAAATCCTAAATATTAGCCTCCACGAAATTATTTGCCAAGGAATTAGTACGACTAAAAATAGCAAAAAATCGTGGATTACATCTCATAAAATCAGGAATTTTGACCTCTACAAAATTATTTGCCAAGAAATCGAATGACTAAAAATAACCAAAAATCATGGGTTATAGTTCATAAAATTGTGAATTTAGACCACATAAAATTTATTTTTTGTGGGCCAAAAAACCTATAAATGGTCAAAAATCTCAGGCTATAGCTCATGACATCGTGAATTTTGCCCTCCACAAAACTAATTGCTAAGGTATAAGAATGACTAAAAATAGCCAAATATCATGGGTTATAACTCATGAAATCGTGAATTTAGACTACATGAAATTATTTGCTAAGGAATCGAATGACTAAAAATGGCTAAAAATTATGGGTTATTGCTCATGAAATCGTGAATTTTGGCCCCAACAAATTATTTGCCAAGAAATCGAATGACTAAAATAGCCAAAATTGTGGGTTATAGATCATGAAATCGTGAATTTTGGCCCCAACAAATTATTTGCCAAGGAATTAGAATGACTAAAATAGCCAAAATTGTGGGTTATAGCTCATTAAATCGTGAATTTTGGTATCTACAAAATTATTTGCCAAGGAATGAGAATGACTAAAATGGCCAAAAATCATGGGTTATAACTCATGAAATTGTTAATTTTGGCCTCTATGAAATTATTTGCCAAGGAATCATAATGACTAAAAATGGCTAAAATTAATGGATTATAGTTCATGAAATAATGAATTTAGACTCTACCAAATTTTGTACCAAGGAATCGAACGACTAAAAATGGCTAAAAATTATGGGTTATAGCTCATGAAATCGTGAATTTTGGCCTCCACGAAATTATTTGCCAAGGAATCGAATGACTAAAAATAGCAAAACCATGAGTTATAGCTCATAAAATCATGAATTTGTACCTCATGAAATCGTGAATTTTGGCCTCTATGAAATTATTTGCCAAGGAATCGAATAACTAAAATGGCCAAAATCGTGGGTTATAGCTCATGAAATTGTGAATTTTGGCCTCTATGAAATTATTTGCTAAGGAATCGAATGACTAAAAATGGCTAAAAATAGCCAAAATCATGGGTTATAGCACATGAAATCGTGAATTTAGACTCCATGAAATTATTTGTTAATGGCTTGAAATTATTATAAATGACAAAAATCATGGATTATAGCTCATGAGAATGACTAAAATGGCCAAAAATCATGGGTTATAACTCATGAAATTGTTAATTTTGGCCTCTACAAAATTAATTGCCAAGAAGTCGAATGACTAAAATGGCCAAAAATAGTGGGTTATAGCACATGAAATCGTGAATTTTGGCCTCCACCAAATTATTTGCCAAGAAGTCGAATGACTAAAATGACTAAAAATCATAACTACTCATTCAATCATGAATTTTGGCCTCCACCAAATTATTTGCCAAGAAGTCAGAATGACTAAAAATAGCCAAAAATAGGTGGGGTTATAGCACATGAAATCGTGAATTTTGGCCCCAACAAAAATTATTTGCCAAGGAGCTAGAACGACTAGAAATAGCCAAAAATCTTGGGTTATAGCTCATGAAATCCTTAATTTTAGCCTTAATGAAATTATTTACTAACGAATCAAAATATCTAAAAATGGCCAAAAATCGTGGGTTATAGTTCACGAAATTGTGTATTTTGACCTCCGTGAAATAATTTGCTAAGAGGTCGGAATGACTAAAAATAACCAAAAATCATGAGTTATAGCACATGAAATCGGGAATTTAGACACCATTAAATTATTTGTTAATGCATTGAAATGACTAAAAATTACCAAAAATCATGGTTTATAGCTCATGAGAATGACTAAAAATGACTAAAAGTTATAGGTTATTGCTCATGAAATCGTGAATTTTTCGGCCTCTACCAAATTATTTGACAAGCAGTCAGAACGACTAAAAATGGCCAAAAATAGTAGGTTATATAGCTCATGAAATAGTTAATTTTGGCATCTACGAAATTATTTGCTAAGGAATCAGAACGGCTAAAAATGACTAAAAATCATAACTACTCATTCAATCGTGAATTTTGGCCTCCACCAAATTATTTGCCAAGAAGTCGAATGACTAAAATGGCCAAAAATAGTGGGTTATAGCACATGAAATTGTGAATTTTGGCCTCTACAAAATTATTTGCCAAGAAGTCGAATGACTAAAATGACTAAAAGTTATAGGTTATTGCTCATGAAATCGTGAATTTTGGCCTCCACGAAATTATTTGCCAAGGAATCGAATGATTTAAAATGGCCAAAAATTATGGATTATAGCTCATGAAATTGTGTATTTTGACCTCAGTGAAATAATTTGCTAAGAGGTCGAATGACTAAAATAACCAAAATCATGAGTTATAGCACATGAAATCGGAATTTAGACACCATTAAATTATTTGTTAATGCATTGAAATGACTAAAAATTACCAAAAATCATGGTTTATAGCTCATGAGAATGACTAAAAATGACTAAAAGTTATAGGTTATTGCTCATGAAATCGTGAATTTTTCGGCCTCTACCAAATTATTTGACAAGCAGTCAGAACGACTAAAAATGGCCAAAAATAGTAGGTTATATAGCTCATGAAATAGTTAATTTTGGCATCTACGAAATTATTTGCTAAGGAATCAGAACGGCTAAAAATGACTAAAAATCATAACTACTCATTCAATCGTGAATTTTTTGGCCTCCACCAAATTATTTGCCAAGAAGTCAGAATGACTAAAAATGGCCAAAAATAGCGGGTTATAGCACATGAAATTGTGAAATTTGGACCCCACAAAAATTATTGGCAAGGAGCCAGAACGACTAAAAATGGCCAAAAATATTGGGTTATAGCTCATGAAATCATTAATTTTGGCCTTAACGAAATTATTTACCAATGAATCAGAATATCTAAAAATGGCAAAAAATCGTGGGTTATAGCTCATGAAATTGTGTATTTTGGCCTCCGTGAAATAATTTGCTAAGAGGTCGGAACGACTAAAAATAACCAAAAATCATGAGTTATAGCACATGAAATCGGGAATTTAGACTTCATGGAATAATTTGTTAATGTGTTGAAACGACTAAAAATTGCCAAAAATTATTGTTTATAGCTCATGAAATCGTGAATTTTGACCTCCACAAAATTGTTTGCCAAGGAATCAGAATGATTTAAAATGGCCAAAATTTAAGGTTTATAACTCATGAAATCGTTAATTTTGGCCCCTACAAAATTATTTGCTAAGATATCATGAGTTATAGCTCATGAAATCATGAATTTTGGCCTCTACAAAATTATTTGCTAAGATATCATGAGTTATAGCACATGAAATTGTGAATTTTGACCTCCACAAAATTATTTGCCAAGGAATCTGAACAACTAAAAAATGGCCAAAAATCCTAGGTTATAGTTGAAATTGTAAATTTTTGCCTTTATGAAATTATCTGCCAAGGAATCAGAACGACAAACAATGGACAAAAATCATGGGTTATACCTCATGAAATCATGAATTTTGGCCTCTACAAAATTATTTGCCAAGGAATCGAATGACTAAAATGGCCAAAAATCGTGGGTTATAGCTCATGAAATTGTGTATTTTGGCCTCCGTGAAATAATTTGCTAAGAGGTCGAACGACTAAAATAACCAAAATCATGAGTTATAGCACATGAAATCGTGAATTTAGACTCCATGAAATTATTTGTTAATGCATTGAAATGACTAAAATTGCCAAAATTATTGTTTATAGCTCATGAAATCGTGAATTTTGACCTCCACAAAATTGTTTGCCAAGGAATCGAATGACTAAAATGGCCAAAAATATTGGGTTATAGCTCATGAAATCGTGAATTTTGGCCTCCACAAAATTATTTGCCAAGGAATCATAATGACTAAAATGGCCAAAAATAGTGGGTTATAGCTCATGAAATTGTTAATTTTGGCCTCTACAAAATTATTTGCTAAGGAATCAAAATGACTAAAATGATAAAAATCATAGGTTATAGCTCATGAAATCGTGAATTTTGGCCTCCACCAAATTATTTGCCAAGAAGTCGAATGACTAAAATGATAAAAATCGTGAGTTATAGCTCATGAAATCGTGAATTTTGGCCCCTACAAAATTATTTGCCAAGGAATCGAGCGACAAACAATGGACAAAAATCATGGGTTATAGCTCATGAAATCATTAATTTTGGCCTTAACGAAATTATTTGCCAAGGAATCGAGAATGACTAAAATGGCCAAAAATCGTGGGTTATAGCTCATGAAATTGTGAATTTTGGCCTCTATGGAATTATTTGCTAAGGAATCGAACGACTAAAATAACCAAAATCATGAGTTATAGCACATGAAATCGAAAATTTTGGCCTCTATGGAATTATTTGCTAAGGAATCGAATGACTAAAAATAGCCAAAAATCATGGTTTATAGCTCATGAAATTGTGAATTTTGACCTCCACAAAATTATTTGCTAAGGAATCGAATGATTTAAAATGGCCAAAATTTAAGGTTTATAACTCATGAAATCGTGAATTTTGGCCCCTACAAAATTATTTGCTAAGATATCATGAGTTATAGCTCATGAAATTGTGAATTTTGGCCTCTATGGAATTATTTGCTAAGATATCATGAGTTATAGCTCATGAAAATATTTGCCAAGGAATCTGAACAACTAAAAAATGGCCAAAAATCCTAGGTTATAGTTGAAATTGTAAATTTTTGCCTTTATGAAATTATCTGCCAAGGAATCAGAACGACAAACAATGGACAAAAATCATGGGTTATACCTCATGAAATCATGAATTTTGGCCTCTACAAACTTATACGCCAAGGAATCAGAATGACTAAAAGTGGCTAAAAATCCTGGGTTGTAGCCCTTCAAATCGTGAATTTTGGCCCCACGAAATTAATTGCCAAGGAACCATAACGACTAAAAATGCCAAAAATCGTGAGTTGTAGCTAATGAAATCGTGAATTTTGGTCTCTGCGAAATTATTTGCTAAGATATCATGAGTTATAGCTCATGAAATCATGAATTTTGGCCTCTATGGAATTATTTGCTAAGGAATCAAAATGACTAAAAATAGCCAAAGATCATTGGTTATAGCTCATGAAATTGTGAATTTTGGCCCCTCTGAAGTTATTTGCCAAGGAATCGAACAACTAAAAATGGCCAAAAATCCTGGCTTATAACTCATGAAATCGTTATATTTGGCCTCTACGAAATTATTTGCCAACTAATCAGAATGACAAAGATTGTAAAAAATTGTGGGTTATATAGTTTATAAAATTGTGAATTTTAAGCTCTACAAAATTATTTGCCGAGAGCTCGGACCAACTAAAATGATAAAAAATTATGAGTTATAGCTCATAAAATCGTGAATTTAGACTGCACAAAATTATTTTTTAATAGGCTAAAATGACTAACAATGGTCAAAAATCTTTGGTTGTAGCTCATGACATCATGAGCTTTTGCCTCCACAAAATTATTTGCTAAGGAATCGGAATGACTAAAACTAGCCAAAAGTCATGGGTTATAACTCATAAAATCGTTAATTATGGCATCTGCGAAATTGTTTGCTAAGGAATTAGAATGACTAAAAATCATGGGTTATAGCTTATCATATCGTGAATTTTTTGGCCTCCACGAAATTATTTGCCAAGGAATCATAATGACTAAAATGGCAAAAATCGTGAGTTGTAGCTAATGAAATCGTGAATTTTGGTCTCTGCGAAATTATTTTCCAAGAGGTTAGAAGGACTAAAAATAACCAAACATCATGATTTATAGCTCATGAAATTATGAATTTAAACTCCATGAAATTATTTTTAAATGCACCTTAATGCATCGGAACTAGCAAAAATCATCAGTTATTGCTCATGAAATCGTGAATTTTGGCTTCCAAAAAATTATTTGCCAATGAATCAGAATAACTAAAAATGACTAAAAATCATGGGTGGTAGCTCATGAAATCATAAATTTTAGTTTTTGCAAAATTATTTTCCAAGAGGTTAGAACGACGAAAAATAACCAAAAATCGTGAGTTATAGCTCATGAAATTATGAATTTAGATTACCTGAAATTATTTGTTCATGGGTCATAATAACAAAAAATGGCTAAAAATCATGGGTTATATAGCTCATGAAATCGAAAATTTTGGCCTCCACTAAATTATTTGCTAAGGAATCAAAATGACTAAAAATAGCCAAAGATCATTGGTTATAGCTCGTAAATTGTGAATTTTGGCCCCTACGAAGTTATTTGCCAAGGAATAAGAATGACTGCAAATGATTAAAAATCATGGGTTATAGATCATGAAATCATAAATTTTGGCTGGGAAATGATTTGCCTAGGAATCAGAACTACTAAAAATAGCCAAAAATAGTGGGTTATAGCACATGAAATCGTGAATTTTGGCCTCTACAAAATTATTTGCCAAGGAATCGAGAATGACTAAAATGGCAAAAATCGTGGGTTATAGCTCATGAAATCGTGAATTTTGGTATCTATAAAATTATTTGTTAAGGAATCATAATGACTAAAATGGCCAAAATCGGCTTATAACTCATGAAATCGTTAATTTTGGCCTCTACAAAATTATTTGCCAAGGAATCGAATGACTAAAAATAGCCAAAGATCATTGGTTATAGCTCATGAAATTGTGAATTTTGACCTCTACAAAATTATTTGCTAAGGAATCGAATGACTAAAAATGACTAAAATGATAAAAATCATGAGTTATAGCTCATGAAATTATGAATTTAGATTACACGAAATTATTTTTAATAGGCTAAAATGACTAAAATGGCCAAAAATCGTGAGTTATAGCTCATGACATCATGAGTTTTGGCCTCCACGAAATTATTTGCTAAGGAATCGAATGACTAAAACTAGTCAAAACCATGGGTTATAACTCATGAAATCATTAATTTTGGCCTCAACAAAATTATTTGTCAAGGAATCAGAATGACTAAAATGGCAAAAATCATGGGTTATAGCTTATCATATCGTGAATTTTGGCCTCCACGAAATTATTTGTCAAGGAATCAGAATGACTAAAATGGACAAAAATCATGGGTTATAGCTCATGAAATCATTAATTTTGGCCTCAACAAAATTATTTGCCAATGAATCGAATATCTAAAATGGCAAAAATCGTGGGTTATAGCTCATGAAATTGTGAATTTTGGCCTCCACGAAATTATTTGCTAAGAGGTCGAACGACTAAAAATAACCAAAATCATGAGTTATAGCACATGAAATCGTGAATTTAGACTACATGAAATTATTTGTTAATGCATTGAAATGACTAAAATTGCCAAAATTATTGTTTATAGCTCATGAAATCGTGAATTTTGACCTCCACAAAATTGTTTGCCAAGGAATCGAGAATGACTAAAATGGCCAAAATTTAAGGTTTATAACTCATGAAATCGTTAATTTTGGCCTCTACAAAATTATTTGCTAAGATATCATGAGTTATAGCTCATGAAATTATGAATTTTGGCCTCCACGAAATTATTTGCCAAGGAATCGAACAACTAAAAATGGCCAAAAATCATCGGTTATAGCTCATGAAATTGTGAATTTTGGCCTTCATAAAATTATTTGCCAAGGAATCGAGCGACAAACAATGGACAAAAATCATGGGTTATACCTCATGAAATCATGAATTTTGGCCTCTACAAAATTATTTGCCAAGGAATCAGAATGACTAAAATGGCAAAAATCCTGGGTTATAGCTCATGAAATCGTGAATTTTGGCCTCCACGAAATTATTTGCCAAGGAATCATAATGACTAAAATGACAAAAATCATGGGTTATAGCTCATGAAATCGTGAATTTTGGCCTCTACAAAATTATTTTCCAAGAGGTTAGAAGGACTAAAAATAACCAAACATCATGATTTATAGCTCATGAAATTATGAATTTAAACTCCATGAAATTATTTTTAAATGCACCTTAATGCATCGGAACTAGCAAAAATCATCAGTTATTGCTCATGAAATCGTGAATTTTGGCTTCCAAAAAATTATTTGCCAATGAATCAGAATAACTAAAAATGACTAAAAATCATGGGTGGTAGCTCATGAAATCATAAATTTTAGTTTTGCAAAATTATTTTCCAAGAGGTTAGAAGGACTAAAAATAACCAAAAATCATGAGTTATAGCTCATGAAATTATGAATTTTAGACTACATGAAATTATTTGTTCATGGGTCATAATAACAAAAATGGCTAAAAATCATGGGTTATATAGCTCATGAAATCGAAAATTTTGGCCTCCACTAAATTATTTGCTAAGGAATCAAAATGACTAAAATGGCCAAAAATCATAGGTTATAGCTCATGAAATTGTGAATTTTGGCCCCTACGAAGTTATTTGCCAAGGAATAAGAATGACTGAAAATGATTAAAAATCATGGGTTATAGATCATGAAATCATAAATTTTGGCCTCCACGAAATTATT
This sequence comes from Asparagus setaceus, assembly GCA_012295165.1. Classification (NCBI taxonomy): domain Eukaryota; kingdom Viridiplantae; phylum Streptophyta; class Magnoliopsida; order Asparagales; family Asparagaceae; genus Asparagus; species Asparagus setaceus. Next base: position 81,802,608 of record CM022704.1, on the reverse strand, counting down.
TGCCAAGGAATCGAATGACTAAAATAGCCAAAAATAGTGGGTTATAGCACATGAAATCGTGAATTTTGGCCTCTATGGAATTATTTGCCAAGGAATCGAATGACTAAAATGACAAAAATCGTGAGTTATAGCTCATGAAATCATGAATTTTGGTATCTACAAAACTATTTGCCAAGAAATCAGAATGACTAAAAATGGCCAAAAATCCTGGCTTATAACTCATGAAATCGTTATATTTGGCCTCTACGAAATTATTTGCCAACTAATCAGAATGACTAAAATGGCCAAAATTATGGATTATATAGCTCATGAAATTGTGAATTTTAAGCTCTACAAAATTATTTGCCAAGGAATCGAATGACTAAAATGACTAAAATGACAAAAATCATGGGTTATAGCTCATGAAATTATGAATTTTAGACTGCATGAAATTATTTGTTAATGGGTCGAACGACTAAAATGGCCAAAAATCATGGGTTATAGCTTATAGCTCATGAAATCGTTAATTTTGGCCTCTACAAAATTATTTGTTAATGGGTCGAACGACTAAAATGGCCAAAAATCATAGGTTATAGCTCATAAAATCATGAATTTTGGCCTCCACGAAATTATTTGCCAAGGAATCATAATGACTAAAATGGCAAAAATCATGGATCATAGCTCATGAAATCGTGAATTTTGGCCTCCATGAAATTATTTGCCAAGGAATCAAAATGACTAAAAATGGCAAAAAATCATGGGTTATAGCTCATGAAATCGTGAATTTTGGCCTCCACGAAATTATTTGCCAAGGAATTGGAACGACTAAAAATGGCCAAAAATCGTGAGTTATAGCTCATGAAATCGTGAATTTTGGCCTCTACAAAATTATTTGCCAAGGAATCGAATGACTAAAATGACTAAAAATCATGGGTTATAACTCATGAAATCGTGAATTTAGACTACATGAAATTATTTGTTAATGGGTCGAACGACTAAAATGGCCAAAAATCATGGGTTATAGCTCATGAAATCATGAATTTTGGCCTCCACTAAATTATTTGCTAAGGAATCGGAATGACTAAAACTAGCCAAAAGTCATGGGTTATAACTCATAAAATCATGAATTTTGGCCTCTACAAAATTATTTGCTAAGAAATCGAATGACTAAAAATCATGGGTTATAGCTTATGAAATCGTGAATTTTGGCCTCCACGAAATTATTTGCCAAGGAATCATAATGACTAAAAATAGCCAAAAATAAAGGGTTATAGCTCATGAAATCAAGAATTTTGGCCTCAACAAAATTATTTGTCAAGGAATCAGAATCACTAAAAATGATCAAAAATCATGAGTTATAACTCATGAAATCGTGAATGTTGCTCTCTACAAAATTATTTGCTAAGGAACTAGAATGACTAAAATGGCAAAAAATCGTGGATTATAGCACATAAAGTCGTGAATTTTGGCCTTTACGAAATTATTTGCCAAGGAATCAGAATAACTAAAAGTGGCAAAAAATCATGGGTTATAACTCATGAAATCGTGAAATTTGGCCTGCCCAAAATTATTTACCGAAATGTTGGAACGACGTAAAATGATAAAAAATCGTGAGTTACAGCTCATGACATTGTGAATTTAGACTACATGAAATTATTTGTTAATGGCTCAAAAGGATTATAAATGACAAATAATTATGGATTATATAGCTCATGAATCCACGAATTTTGGCCTTCAAAAAATTATTTGCAAAGGAATCGAAACGGCAAAAAATTATAAAAAATCATGGGTTATAGCTCATGAAATCTTGTATCTTGGCCTCCACGAAATCATTTACCAAGAAATTAGAATGACTAAAAATGGCCGAAAACCGTGGGTTATAGCTCATGAAATCTTAAATTTTGGTTTGTGTAAAATTATTTTCCCACCTCAAAAAGACCAAAAATCATGAGTTATAGCTCATGAAATTAAGAATTTAGACTGCATGAAATTATTTGTTAATGGGTCAGAACGACTAAAATGGCCAAAAATTATGGATTATAGCTCATGAAATTGTGATTTTTGGCCTCTACAAAATTATTGCCGGTCGGAACGACTTCAAATGATAAAAAATCGTGAGTTATAGCTCATGAAATCATGAATTTAAACTGCATGAAATTATTTGCTATTAGGTCGAAATGTCTGAAAGTGGCCGAAAATCTTGTATTATAGCTCATTAAATTGTGAATTTTGGCCTCTACAAAATTATTTGCCAAGGAATCGAGAATGACTAAAATGGCCAAAAATCATGGGTTATAACTCATGAAATTGTGAATTTTGGCCTCTGAAATTATTTGCCAAGGAATCGAATGACTAAAATGGCAAAAATTATGGGTTATAGCTCATGAAATAATGAATTTTAGACTCTACCAAATTATGTGCCAAGGAATCGAATGACTAAAATGGCCAAAAATCATGGATTATAGCTCATGAAATCGTGAATTTTGGCCTCTGAAATTATTTGCCAAGGAATCGAATGACTAAAAATAGCCAAAAATCATTGGTTATAGCTCATGAAATCATGAATTTTGGCCTCTACAAAATTATTTGTTCATGGGTCGTAATAACTAAATATGGCTAAAAATTATGGGTTATTGCTCATGAAATCGAAATTTTGGCCTCCACGAAATTATTTGCCAAGGAATTAGAATGACTACAAATAGCCAAAAATCATTGGTTATAGCTCATGAAATTGTGAATTTTGGCCCCTCTGAAATTATTTGCCAAGGAATTAGAATGACTAAAATAGCAAAAATCGTGGGTTATAGCTCATGAAATCATGAATTTTGGCCTGAAATGATTTGCCAAGGAATCGAGAACTACTAAAATGGCCAAAAATCGTGACTTATAGCTCATGAAATCGTGAATTTTGGTATCTACAAAATTTTTGCCAAGGAATCGAATGGCTAAAATGGCCAAAAATCCTAGCTACTCATGAAATCGTTAATTTTGGCCTCTACAAAATTATTTGCCAAGAAGTTAGAGCGACTAAAATGGTCAAAATAGTGGGTTATAGCACATGAAATCGTGAATTTTGGCCCCACAAAATTATTTGCCAAGGAGCTAGAGCGACTAAAATGGCCAAAAATCATCAGTTATAGCTCAAGAAATCGTGAATTTTGGCCTTCAAAAATTATTTGCCAAGGAATCGAATGACTAAAATGGCCAAAATCGTGGGTTATAGCTCATGAAATTGTGTATTTTGGCCTCTATGAAATAATTTGCTTAGAAGTTGGAGCGACTAAAGATAACCAAAATCATGAGTTATAGCACATGAAATCGTGAATTTAGACTCCATGAAATTATTTGTTAATGCGTTGAAATGACTAAAATTGCCAAAATTATGGTTTATAGCTCATGAAATCGTGAATTTTGACCTCCACGAAATTATTTGCCAAGGAATCAGAATGATAAATAATGGGAAAAAATTAAGGTTTATAACTCATAAAATTATTAATTTTGGCCCCTACGAAATTATTTGCTAAGAAATCAGAACATCAAGAAATGGTTAAAAATTATGGGTAAAAGCTCATGAGACTGCAAATTTTCACCTCTATGAAAATATTTGCCCAGAAATCTGAGCGACTAAAAATGGCCAAAAATCCTCGGTTATAGCTCCTGAAATTGTGAATTTTGGCCTCTACAAAATTATTTGCCAAGGAATCGAGCGACAAAAATGGGCAAAATCCATGGTTGTAGCTCATGAAATCATGAATTTTGGCCTCTCTGAAATTATTTTCCAAGAGGTCAGAAGGACTAAAAATAACCAAAAATTATGAGTTATAGCGCATTAAATCTTGAATTTAAACTCCATAAAATTATTTTTAAATACGTTTTAATGCATCGGAACAACTAAAAATGGCCAAAAATCATCAGTTATAGCTCAAGAAATCGTGAATTTTGGTTTCCACAAAATTATTTGCCAAGGAATCGAACAACTAAAAGCGATCAAAAATTATGGGTTGTAGCTCATGAAATCATAAAATTTAGTTTACGTAAAATTATTTGCCAAGAGGTCAGAATGATGAAACATAATAAAAATCGTGAGTTATAGCTCATGAAATCATGAATTTAAACTTGCCTAAAATTATTTGTTCATGGGTCGTAATAACTAAATATGGCTAAAAATTATGGGTTATTGCTCATGAAATCGTGAATTTTGGCCTCCACAAAATTATTTGCCAAGGAATTAGAATGACTACAAATAGCCAAAAATCATTGGTTATAGCTCATGAAATTGTGAATTTTGGCCTCTACAAAATTATTTGCCAAGGAATCGAGAATGACTAAAATGGCCAAAAATCATGGGTTATAGCTCATGAAATCATGAATTTTGGCCTCCACGAAATTATTTGCCAAGGAATCGAGAATGACTAAAATGGCCAAAAATCATCGGTTATAGCTCATGAAATCGTGAATTTTGGCCATTCTAAAATTATTTGCCAAGGAATCGAATGACTAAAATAGCAAAAATCGTGGGTTATAGCTCATGAAATCATGAATTTTGGCCTCTACAAAATTATTTGTTCATGGGTCGTAATAACTAAATATGGCTAAAAATTATGGGTTATTGCTCATGAAATCGAAATTTTGGCCTCCACGAAATTATTTGCCAAGGAATTAGAATGACTACAAATAGCCAAAAATCATTGGTTATAGCTCATGAAATTGTGAATTTTGGCCTCTAGAAATTATTTGCCAAGGAATTAGAATGACTACAAATAGCCAAAAATTGTGGGTTATAGATCATGAAATCATGAATTTTGGCCTGAAATGATTTGCCAAGGAATCGAGAACTACTAAAATGGCCAAAAATCGTGACTTATAGCTCATGAAATCGTGAATTTTGGTATCTACAAAATTTTTGCCAAGGAATCGAATGGCTAAAATGGCCAAAATCCTAGCTACTCATGAAATCGTTAATTTTGGCCTCTACAAAATTATTTGCCAAGGAATCGAGAATGACTAAAATGGCTAAAATTAATGGGTTATAGCTCATGAAATCATGAATTTTGGCCTCTACAAAATTATGTGCCAAGGAATCAGAATGACTAAAAATGACAAAAATCATGGGTTATAACTCATGAAATCATGAATTTTGGCCTTCATAAAATTATTTGCCAAGGAATCAGAAGCACGAAAAATAGCAAAAAATCATGGATCATAGCTCATGAAATTATGAATTTTTATCTCTAGGAAATTATTTTCCAAAGAAACAGAATGACTAAAAATGGCCAAAAATCATCGGTTATAGCTCACGAAATCATCATTTTTGGCCTCTACAAAATTATTTCCCTAGAGGTCAGAATGACCAAAAATGAGCAAAAATCACGAGTTATAGCTCAAGAATCTTAAATTTAAACTCCATGAAATTATTTGTTAACGCATCAGAATGATTAAAAATGGCTAAAAATCATGTGTTATAGCTCTTAACATCGTTAATTTTGACCTCTATGAAATTATTAGCTAAGAAATCAGAACGGCTAAAAATGGACAAAAATTATGGGTAAATAGTACATGAAATCGTGAATTTTGGCCTCTATGAAATTATTTGCCAAGGAATCGAAGCACAAAAATAGTAAAAATCATGGGTTATAGCTCATGAAATCATGAATTTAAACTCCATGAAATTATTTGTTAATGGCTCGAAATCACTATAAATTGCTAAAACTCAAGGGTTATATCTTATAAATCCACGAATTTTTACCTCCACGAAATTATTTGCTAAGAAATCAAAATGGCTAAAAATGGCCAAAAATCATAGGTTATAGCTCATGAAATCCAGAATTTTGGTCTCCACGAAATTATTTGTCAAGAAATTAGTACGACTAAAAATAGCAAAAAATTATGGATTACAGCTCATAAAATCATGAATTTTGGCCTCTACAAAATTATTTGCCAAGGAATCGAAGCACAAAAATAGTAAAAATCATGGGTTATAGCTCATGAAATCGTGAATTTAGACTACATGAAATTATTTGTTAATGCGTCACAATGACTAAAATGGCTAAAAATCATGGGCTATAACTCATGACATTGTGAATTTTCCCTCCACAAAATTAATTGCCAAGGAATCGAGAATGACTAAAAATGGCAAAAATCATGAGTAATAGCTCATGAAATCGTGAATTTTGCTCTCTGAAAGTATTTGCTAATGAACTAGAATGACTAAAATAGCAAAAATCGTGGGTTATAGCACATAAAATCATGAATTTTGGTATTCTGAAATTATTTGCCAAGGAATCGAACAACTAAAAGTGGCCAAAAATCATGGGTTATAACTCATGAAATCGTGAATTTTGGCCTCTACAAAATTATTTGCGAAATGTTGGAACAATGAAAAATGACCAAAAATCGTGAGTTATAGCTCATTAAATCGTGAATTTAGACTACATGAAATTATTTGTTAATGGCTTGAAATTATTATAAATGACAAAAATCATAGATTATATAGCTCATGAAATCGTGAATTTTGGCCTCCACGAAATTATTTGCCAAGGAATCGAATGACTAAAATGGCCAAAAATCATGGGTTATAGCTCATAAAATCGTGAATTTTGGTATTCTGAAATTATTTGCCAAGGAATCGAACAACTAAAAGTGGCCAAAAATCATGGGTTATAACTCATGAAATCGTGAATTTTGGTTTCCACAAAATTATTTGCGAAATGTTGGAACAATGAAAAATGACCAAAAATCATGAGTTATAGCTCATTAAATCGTGAATTTAGACTACATGAAATTATTTGTTAATGGCTTGAAATTATTATAAATGGTGAAAATCAAGGGTTATATCTCATGAAATTGTGAATTTTGGCCTCCACAAAATTAATTGCCAAGGAATCGAATGACTAAAATGGCAAAAATTATGGATTATAGCTCATAAAATCGTGAATTTTGGCCTCTACAAAATTATTTGCCATGAAATCATAATGACTAAAAATGACAAAAATCATGGGTTATAGCTCATGAAATCATTAATTTTGGCCTCTACAAAATTATTTGCTAAGGAATCGAATGACTAAAAATGACAAAAATCATGGGTTATAGCTCATGAAATCATGAATTTAGACTCCATGAAATTATTTGTTAATGGCTCGAAATGACTATAAATGGTGAAAATCAAGGGTTATATCTCATGAAATCGTTAATTTTGGCCTCTACAAAATTATTTGCCAAGAAATCATAATGACTAAAAATGACAAAAATCATAAGTTATAGCTCATGAAATCTAGAATTTAGACTACATGAAATTTATTCTTAATGGATTAGAGCGACTAAAATGGCCAAAAATCATGGGTTATAGCTCATGAAATCATGAATTTAGACTCCATGAAATTATTTGTTAATGGCTCGAAATGACTATAAATGGTGAAAATCAAGGGTTATATCTCATGAATCCACAATTTGGCCATCAAAAATTATTTGCCAAGGAATCGAACGGTTAAAAATTATAAAAATCATGGGTTATAGCTCATGAAATCATTAATTTTGGCCTCCACGAAATTATTTGCCAAGGAATCGAGAATGACTAAAATGGTGAATGTCATGGATTATAGCTCATGAAATCTTAAATTTTAGTATCATAAAATTATTTTCCAAGAGGTCAAGCGATAAAAAATGACAAAAAATCATAAGTTATAGCTCATGAAATCTAGAATTTAGACTGCATGAAATTTATTCTTAATGGATTAGAACGACTAAAAATGACCAAAAATCATGGATTATAGCTCATTAAATTGTGAATTTTGGCCTTCGTGAAATTATTGCCAAGAGGTTGGAACGACTTAAAATGACCGGAATCAGAACGACTTAAAATGGCAAAAAGTCATTGGTTATAGCTCATGAAATCGTGGATTTTAGCCTCCATGAAATTATTTGCCAAGGAATCAGAAGCACAAAAAATAGTAAAAAATCATGGGTTATAGCTCATGAAATCATGAATTTTTACCTCCAGGAAATTATTTTTCAAAGAAACAGAATGACTAAAAATAGCCAAAATTTGTGGGTTATAACTCACGAAATCATGATTTTTGGCCTCTACAAAATTATTTCTTTAGAGGTCGGAATGACAAAAAATGAGCAAAAATCATGTGTCATAGCTCCTGAATCTTGAATTTAGACTCCATGAAATTATTTGTTAATGCGTCACAATGACTAAAAATGGCTAAAAATCATGTGCAGCTCATAAAATTATTAATTTTGGCCTCCACGAAATTATTTGCTAAGAAATCAGAATGACTAAAAATAGCCAAAAATTGTGGGTTGTAGCACATAAAATCGTGAATTTTGGCCATTCTAAAATTATTTACCAAAAGGTCAGAACAACTAAAAAATACTAAAAATCATGAGTTGTAGCTCATAAAATCGTGAATTTAGACTCCATTAAATTATTTGTTAATGGCTCGAAATGACTATAAATGGCTGAAAATCAAGGGTTATATCTCATGAATCCACGAATTTTTGCCTACACGAAATTATTTGCTAAGGAATCAAAATGGCTAAAATGGCTAAAAATCATAGGTTATAGATCATGAAATCATGAATTTAGACTCCATGAAATTATTTGCCAAGGAATTAGTACGACTAAAAATATAGAAAATTTGTGGATTACAACTCATAAAATCATGAATTTTGGGCTCTGTAAAATTATTGGACAAGAGGTCAAACCAACGAAAAAATTACCAAAAACTGGGAGTTATAGTTCATGAAATCGTGTATTCAGACTACATAAAACTTGTTTTATATGGGCTAAAATAGCTATAAATGGTCAAAAATCATGGGTTATAGCTCATGAAATCATTAATTTTGGCCTCCACGAAATTAATTGCCAAGGAATCAGAATGACTAAAATTGGCCAAAACTCATGGGTTATAACTCATGATATAGTTAATTTTGACATCCACGAAATTATTTGCCAAGGAATCGAATGACTAAAATGGCCAAAAATCATGGATTATAGCTCATAAAATTGTGAATTTTGGCCTCTACAAAATTATTTGCCAAGGAATCGAACGACTAAAATGGCCAAAATAGTGGGTTATAGCTCATGAAATAGTTAATTTAGGTATCTACAAAATTATTTGCCAAGAAATCATAATGACTAAAATGGCTAAAATGGCTAAAAATCATGGGTTATAGCTCATAAAATCATGAATTTAGACTCCATGAAATTATTTGTTAATGGCTCGAAATGACTATAAATGGTGAAAATCAAGGGTTATATCTCATGAAATCGTGAATTTTGGCCTCCACAAAATTATTTGCTAAGGAATCGAGAAGGACTAAAATGGCCAAAAATTATGGGTTATAACTCATGAAATCGTTAATTTTGGCCTCTATGAAATTATTTGCCAAGGAATCGAGAATGACTAAAAATGACAAAAATCATGGGTTATAGCTCATGAAATCATGAATTTTGGCCTCCACGAAATTATTTGCCAAGAAATCATAATGACTAAAATAGCCAAAAATTGTGGGTTATAGCACATGAAATCGTGAATTTTGGCCCCACAAAATTATTTGCCAAGGAATCGAATGACTAAAATGGCCAAAAATCATGGGTTATAACTCATGAAATTATTAATTTTGGCCTTAATTAAATTATTTGTCAAGGAATCAAAATATCTAAAAATGGCCAAAAATAGTGGGTTATAGCTCATGAAATTGTGTATTTTGGCCTCTATGAAATAATTTGCTTAGAAGTTGGAGCGACTAAAGATAACCAAAATCATGAGTTATAGCACATGAAATCGAAATTTAGATTCCATGAAATTATTTGTTAATGCGTCACAATGACTAAAATGGCTAAAATGGCCAAAAATCATGGTTTATAGCTCATGAAATTGTGAATTTTGACCTCCACGAAATTATTTGCCAAGGAATCGAATGACTAAAATGGCCAAAAATCATGGTTTATAGCTCATGAAATTATTAATTTTGGCCTCTATGAAATTATTTGCTAAGGAATCGAATGACTAAAATGGCCAAAAATCATGGGTTATAGCTCATGAAATTGTGAATTTTGGCCTCTATGAAATTATTTGCCAAGGAATCGAACGACTAAAAATGGCTAAAAATCATGGGTTATAGCTCATGAAATTGTGAATTTTGGCCTCCATGAAATTATTTGCTAAGGAATCGAATGACTAAAATAACCAAAATCATGAGTTATAGCTCATGAAATCATGAATTTAAACTCCATGAAATTATTTGTTAATGCATTGAAATGACTAAAAATGGCTAAAAATCATGGGTTATAGCTCATGAAATTATTTGCTAAGGAATCGAATGACTAAAATGGCCAAAAATCATGGTTTATAGCTCATGAAATCGTGAATTTTGGCCTCTACAAAATTATTTGCCAAGGAATCGAATGACTAAAATGGCCAAAAATCATCGGTTATAGCTCATGAAATTGTGAATTTTGGCCTCTGAAATTATTTGCCAAGGAATCGAATGACTAAAAATGGCAAAAATCATGGGTTATAACTCATGAAATCGTGAATTTTGGCCTCCACGAAATTATTTGCCAAGGAATCGAATGACTAAAATGGCCAAAAATCATCGGTTATAGCTCATGAAATTGTGAATTTTGGCCTCCACAAAATTATTTGCTAAGGAATCGAGAATGACTAAAATGGCCAAAAATCATGGTTTATAGCTCATGAAATCATGAATTTTGGTATCTACAAAATTATTTGCCAAGGAATCGAATGACTAAAAATGGCAAAAATCGTGGGTTATAGCTCATGAAATTGTGAATTTTGGCCTCCATGAAATTATTTGCTAAGGAATCGAATGACTAAAATAACCAAAATCATGAGTTATAGCTCATGAAATCGTGAATTTTGGCCTCCATGAAATTATTTGTTAATGCGTCACAATGACTAAAATGGCCAAAAATCATGGTTTATAGCTCATGAAATTGTGAATTTTGGCCTCCACGAAATTATTTGCCAAGGAATCGAGAATGACTAAAATGGCCAAAAATCATGGTTTATAGCTCATGAAATCGTTAATTTTGGCCTCTACAAAATTATTTGCTAAGGAATCGAGAATGACTAAAAATCATGGGTTATAGCTCATGAAATCATGAATTTTGGCCTCCACAAAATTATTTGCCAAGGAATCGAGAATGACTAAAAATGGCTAAAAATCATGGGTTATAGCTCATGAAATTGTGAATTTTGGCCTCTACAAAATTATTTGCCAAGGAATCGAGAATGACTAAAATGGCCAAAAATCATGGGTTATAACTCATGAAATCATGAATTTTGGCCTCTACAAAATTATTTGCTAAGGAATCGAATGACTAAAATGGCCAAAAATCATCGGTTATAGCTCATGAAATCGTGAATTTTGGCCTCAACAAAATTATTTGCCAAGGGTTCAGAATGACTAAAAATAGCCAAAAATAGTGGGTTATAGCACACGAAGTCGTGAATTTTGGCCTCTGAAATTATTTTCCAATAGGTCGAAGGACTGAAAATAACCAAAATGATAAGTTATAGCTCATGAAATCATGAATTTAAACTCCATGAAATTATTTTCAAATGCACCTTAATGCATCGAACGACTAAAATGGCCAAAAATCATGGGTTATAGCTCATGAAATCGTGAATTTTGGCCTCCACAAAATTATTTGCCAAGGAATCGAATGACTAAAATGGCCAAAAATCATTGGATGTCGCTCATGAAATGGTAAAATTTTAGTTTCGCAAAATTATTTGCCAAGAGGTCGAATGACTAAAATATGCCAAAAATCATGGGTTATAGCTCATGAAATCGTGAATCTAGATAGCTTGAAATTATTTGTTCATGGGTCAAAATAACTAAAATGACTAAAATTATGGGTTATAACTCATGAAATTGAGAATTTTGGCCTCCACAAAATTATTTGCTAAGGAATCGAATGACTAAAATGGCCAAAATTATTGGTTCTGACTCATATATTGTGAATTTTGGCCCCTCTGAAGTTATTTGCCAAGGAATAAGAATGACTAAAATGATAAAAATCATGGGTTATAGCTCATGAAATCATGAATTTTGGCCTCTGAAATTATTTGCCAAGGAATCGAACGACTAAAATGGCCAAAAATAGTGGGTTATAGCACATGAAATCGTGAATTTTGGCTTCTATAAAATTATTTGCTAAGGAATCGAATGACTAAAATGATAAAAATCATGAGTTATAGCTCATGAAATCATGAATTTTGGTATCTATAAAATTATTTGCCAAGGAATCGAATGACTAAAATGGCCAAAATCACGGCTTATAACTCATGAAATCGTTAATTTTGGCCTCTGAAATTATTTGCCAAGGAATCGAATGACTAAAATGGCCAAAAATCATGGGTTATAGTTCATGAAATTGTGAATTTTGACCTCTACAAAATAATTTGTCGTGAGCTCGGACCAACTAAAATGACCAAAAATTATGAGTTTAAGTGCATGAAATTGTGAATTTAGACTCCATGAAATTATTTTTAATAGGCTAAAACGACTAACAATGGTCAAAAATCTTGGGTTGTAGCTCATGACATCATGAGTTTTGGCCTCCACAAAATTATTTGCTAAGGAATCGGAATGACTAAAACTAGTCAAAACCATGGGTTATAACTCATGAAATCGTTAATTTTGGCCTCCACGAAATTATTTGCTAAGGAATTAGAATAACTAAAATGGCTAAAAATCATGGGTTATAGCTCATCATATCCGACTTTTTAGCCTCCACGAAATTATTTGTCAAGGAATCGAATGACTAAAATGATAAAAATCATGAGTTATAGCTCATGAAATCTTAAATTTTGGTTTGTGCAAAATTATTTTCTAAGGAATCGAATGACTAAAATGATAAAAATCATGAGTTATAGCTCATGAAATCATGAATTTTGGCCTCCACAAAATTATTTTCTAAGGAATCGAATGACTAAAACTAGTCAAAACCATGGGTTATAACTCATGAAATCGTGAATTTTGGTATCTATAAAATTATTTGTTAAGGAATCATAATGACTAAAAATGGCTAAAAATCATGGGTTATAGCTCATGAATCCACGAATTTTGGCCTCCACGAAATTATTTGTCAAGGAATCGAATGACTAAAATGGACAAAAATCTTGGGTTATATAGCTCATGAAATCAAGAATTTTGGCCTCCACGAAATTATTTGCCAAGGAATCATAATGACTAAAATGATAAAAATCATGAGTTATAGCTCATGAAATCGTGAATTTTGCTCTCTATAAAATTATTTGCTAAGGAATCGAATGACTAAAATGGCAAAAATCGTTGGTTATAGCACATGAAATCGTGAATTTTGGCCTCCACGAAATTATTTGCCAAGGAATCGGAATGACTAAAATGACAAAAATCATGGGTTATAACTCATGAAATCGTGAATTTTGGCCTCCACAAAATTATTTGCCAAGGAATCATAATGACTAAAATGATAAAAATCATGAGTTATAGCTCATGAAATCGTGAATTTTGCTCTCTATAAAATTATTTGCTCTGAAACCGGAATGACTAAAATGGCAAAAATCGTTGGTTATAGCACATGAAATCGTGAATTTTGGTATCTATAAAATTATTTGTTAATGGCTAGAAATGATTATTAATGATAAAAAGCATGGATTATATAGCTCATGAATCCACGAATTTTGGCCGTCAAAAATTATTTGCCAAGGAATCGAATGACTAAAATGATAAAAATCATGGGTTATAGCTCATGAAATCTTGTATTTTGGCCTCCACGAAATTATTTGCCAAGGAATCATAATGACTAAAATGGCCAAAATCATGGGTTATAGCTCATGAAATCTTAAATTTTGGTTTGTGCAAAATTATTTTCTAAGGAATCGAATGACTAAAAATGACCAAAAATCATGAGTTATAGCTCATGAAATCAAGAATTTAGACGCATGAAATTATTTGTTAATGGGTCGAACGACTAAAATGGCCAAAATCATGGATTATAGCTCATGAAATTGTGAATTTTGGCCTCCACAAAATTATTTGCCAAGGAATCGAATGACTAAAATGATAAAAATCATGAGTTATAGCTCATGAAATCATGAATTTAGACTCCATGAAATTATTTGTTAAGGAATCATAATGACTAAAATGGCAAAAATCGTTGGTTATAGCACATGAAATCGTGAATTTTGGCCTCCACAAAATTATTTGCTAAGGAATCGAACGACTAAAATAGCCAAAAATTATGGGTTATAACTCATGAAATCGTTAATTTTGGCCTCCACGAAATTATTTGCCAAGGAATCAGAATGACTAAAAATGGTTAAAAATCATGGGTTATAGCTCATGAAATCGTGAATTTTGGCCTCCACAAAATTATTTGCCAAGGAATCGGAATGACTAAAATGACAAAAATCATGAGTTATAGCTCATGAAATCGTGAATTTTGCTCTCTATAAAATTATTTGCTAAGGAATCGAATGACTAAAATGGCAAAAATCGTTGGTTATAGCACATAAAATCATGAATTTTGGTCTTTATGAAATTATTTGCTAAGGAATTAGAATAACTAAAATGGCCAAAATCATGGGTTATAACTCATGAAATCGTGAATTTTGCTCTCTATAAAATTATTTGTTAAGGAATCATAATGACTAAAATGACAAAAATCATGAGTTATAGCTCATAAAATTGTGAATTTAGACTCCATGAAATTATTTGTTAATGGCTAGAAATGATTATTAATGATAAAAAGCATGGATTATATAGCTCATGAAATCATGAATTTTGGCCTCCACAAAATTATTTTCTAAGGAATCGAACGACTAAAATGGCCAAAAATCATGGGTTATAACTCATGAAATTGTGAATTTTGGCCTCCACGAAATTATTTGCCAAGGAATCGAATGACTAAAATGGCCAAAATTATGGGTTATAGCTCATGAAATCATGAATTTTGGCCTCCACAAAATTATTTGCCAAGGAATCGAATGACTAAAATGACAAAAATCATGGGTTATAACTCATGAAATCATGAATTTTGGCCTCCATGAAATTATTTGCCAAGGAATCGAATGACTAAAATGGCCAAAAATCATGGGTTATAGCTCATGAAATTGTGAATTTTGGCCTCCATGAAATTATTTGCCAAGGAATCAAAATGACTAAAATGGCCAAAAATCATGGGTTATAGCTCATGAAATCATGAATTTTGGCCTCCACAAAATTATTTGCCAAGGAATCGAATGACTAAAATGGCCAAAAATCATGGGTTATAGCTCATGAAATCTTGTATTTTGCCTCCATGAAATTATTTGCCAAGGAATCGAATGACTAAAAATGGCTAAAAATCATGGGTTATAGCTCATTAAATCGTGAATTTTGGCCTCCATGAAATTATTTGCCAAGGAATCGAATGACTAAAATGGCCAAAAATCATGGGTTATAGCACATGAAATCGTGAATTTTGGCCTCCATGAAATTATTTGCCAAGGAATCGAATGACTAAAATGGCCAAAATTATGGGTTATAGCTCATGAAATCTTGTATTTTGCCTCCATGAAATTATTTGTTAATGGCTAGAAATGATTATTAATGATAAAAAGCATGGATTATATAGCTCATGAAATCATGAATTTTGGCCTCCACAAAATTATTTGCCAAGGAATCGAATGACTAAAATGGCCAAAAATCATGGGTTATAGCTCATGAAATCGTGAATTTTGGCCTCCACAAAATTATTTGCCAAGGAATCGAATGACTAAAATGACAAAAATCATGAGTTATAGCTCATGAAATCGTGAATTTTGGCCTCCATGAAATTATTTGTTAATGGGTTAGAGCGACTAAAATGGCCAAAATTATGGGTTATAGCTCATGAAATCGTGAATTTTGGCCTCCACAAAATTATTTGCCAAGGAATCAAAATGACTAAAATGGCCAAAATTCATAATTTCATGAGTTATAGCTCATGAAATTGTGAATTTTGGCCTCCATGAAATTATTTGCCAAGGAATCGAATGACTAAAAATGGCTAAAAATCGTGGGTTATAGCTCATGAAATCTTAAATTTTGGTTTGTGCAAAATTATTTGCCAAGGAATCGAATGACTAAAATGGCCAAATATAGTGGGTTATAGCACATGAAATCGTGAATTTTGGCCTCCACAAAATTATTTGCCAAGGAATCGAATGACTAAAATGGCCAAAAATCATGGGTTATAGCTCATGAAATTGTGAATTTTGGCCTCCATGAAATTATTTGCCAAGGAATCAAAATATCTAAAATGGCCAAAAATCATGGGTTATAGCTCATGAAATCATGAATTTTGGCCTCCACGAAATTATTTCTTGAAATCGAGCGACTAAAATGGCCAAAAATCATGGGTTATAGCTCATGAAATCATGAATTTTGGCCTCCACGAAATTATTTGTTAATGCGTTGAAATGACTAAAATGGCCAAAAATCATGGATTATAGCTCATGAAATCATGAATTTTGGCCTCCACAAAATTATTTGCCAAGGAATCGAGAATGACTAAAATGGCCAAAATTATGGGTTATAGCTCATGAAATCGTGAATTTTGGCCTCCACGAAATTATTTGCCAAGGAATCAAAATGACTAAAATGGCCAAAAATCATGGGTTATAGCTCATGAAATCGTGAATTTTGGCCTCCACAAAATTATTTGCCAAGGAATCAGAATGACTACAAATGGCCAAAAATCATGGGTTATAGCTCATGAAATCATTAATTTTGGCCTCTACAAAATTATTTGCCAAGGAATCGGAATGACTAAAATGGCCAAAAATCATGGGTTATAGCTCATGAAATCATGAATTTTGGCCTCCACAAAATTATTTGCCAAGGAATCGGAATGACTAAAATGGCCAAAAATCATGGGTTATAACTCATGAAATCATGAATTTTGGCCTTCATAAAATTATTTGCCAAGGAATCGGAATGACTAAAATGGCCAAAAATCATGGGTTATAACTCATGAAATCATTAATTTTGGCCTCTACAAAATTATTTGCCAAGGAATCGGAATGACTAAAATGGCCAAAAATCATGGGTTATAGCTCATGAAATCATGAATTTTGGCCTCCACAAAATTATTTGCCAAGGAATCGGAATGACTAAAATGGCCAAAAATCATGGGTTATAGCTCATGAAATCGTGAATTTAGACTCTATGAAATTATTTGTTAAGGAATTAGAATGACTAAAATGGCCAAAAATCATGGGTTATAGCTCATAAAATCATGAATTTTGGCCTCCACAAAATTATTTGCCAAGGAATCGGAATGACTAAAATGGCCAAAAATCATGGGTTATAGCTCATGAAATCGTGAATTTAGACTCTATGAAATTATTTGCCAAGGAATCGGAATGACTAAAATGGCCAAAAATCATGGGTTATAGCTCATGAAATCGTGAATTTTTTGGACACCACCAAATTATTTGCCAAGAAGTTAGAACGACTAAAAATGGTCAAAAATAGTGGGTTATAGCACATGAAATCGTGAATTTTGGCCCCCACAAAAATTATTTGCCAAGGAGCTAGAACGACTAAACATGGCCAAAAATCCTAGCTACTCATGAAATCGTTAATTTTGGCCTCTAGAAATTATTTGCCAAGGAATCGAACTACTAAAATGGCCAAAAATGGTGGGTTATAGCTCATGAAATTGTGTATTTTGGCCTCTATGAAATAATTTGCTTAGAAGTTGGAACGACTAAAGATAACCAAAAATCATGAGTTATAGCACATGAAATCGAGAATTTAGATTCCATGAAATTATTTGTTAATCGTTGAAATGACTAAAATTGCCAAAATTATGGTTTATAGCTCATGAAATCGAATTTTGGCCTCCACAAAATTATTTGCCAAGGAATCAGAATGATAAATAATGGAAAAAAATTAAGGTTTATAACTCATAAAATTATTAATTTTGGCCCCTACGAAATTATTTGCTAAGAAATCAGAACATCAAGAAATGGTTAAAAATTATGGGTAAAAGCTCATGAGACTGCAAATTTTCACCTCTATGAAAATATTTGCCAATCGGCGACTAAAATGGCCAAAAATCCTCGGTTATAGCTCCTGAAATTATAAAATTTTGCCTTTACGAAGTTATTTACCAAGGAATCAGAACGACAAAAAATGGGCAAAATCCATGGTTGTAGCTCATGAAATCATGAATTTTGGCCTCTTGAAATTATTTTCCAAGAGGTCAGAAGGACTAAAAATAACCAAAAATTATGAGTTATAGCGCATTAAATCTTGAATTTAAACTCCATAAAATTATTTTTAAATACGTTTTAATGCATCGGAACAACTAAAAATGGCCAAAAATCATCAGTTATAGCTCAAGAAATCGTGAATTTTGGTTTCCACAAAATTATATTCCAATGGTTCAGAACAACTAAAAACGATCAAAAATTATGGGTTGTAGCTCATGAAATCATAAAATTTAGTTTCTGTAAAATTATTTGCCAAGAGGTCAGAATGATGAAACATAATAAAAAATCGTGAGTTATAGCTCATGAAATCATGAATTTAGACTGCCTAAAATTATTTGTTCATGGGTCGTAATAACTAAATATGGCTAAAAATTATGGGTTATTGCTCATGAAATCGAGAATTTTGGCCTCCACAAAATTATTTGCCAAGGAATTAGAATGACTACAAATAGCCAAAAATCATTGGTTATAGCTCGTAGATTGTGAATTTTGGCCCCTACGAAGTTATTTGGAAGGGAATAAGAATGATTGAATATTTTTAAAAATTGTGGGTTATAGATCATGAAATCATGAATTTTGGCCGCGAAATGATTTGCCAAGGAATCAGAACTACTAAAAATGGCCAAAAATCGTGACTTATAGCTCATGAAATCGTGAATTTTGGTATCTACAAAATTTTTTGCCAAGGAATCAGAATGGCTAAAAATGGCCAAAAATCCTAGCTACTCATGAAATCGTTAATTTTGGCCTCTAGAAATTATTTGCCAAGTAATCAGAATGACTTAAAATGGCAAAAATCATGAGTAATAGCTCATGAAATCGTGAATTTTGCTCTCTACGAAAGTATTTGCTAATGAACTAGAATGACTAAAATAGCAAAAAATCGTGGGTTATAGCACATAAAATCATGAATTTTGGTATTTACGAAATTATTTGCCAAGGAATCAGAACAACTAAAAGTGGCCAAAAATCATGGGTTATAACTCATGAAATCGTGAATTTTTGCCTGTCCAAAATTATTTGCCGAAATGTTGGAACAATGAAAAATGACCAAAAATCGTGAGTTATAGCTCATGAAATCGTGAATTTAGACTACATGAAATTATTTGTTAATGCCACAATGACTAAAAATGGCTAAAATGGCTAAAAATCATAGGTTATAGCTCATGAAATCGTGAAGTTTTGGCCTCCACCAAATTATTTTCCAAGAAGTCAATGACTAAAAATGGCTAAAATGGCTAAAAATCATAGGTTATAGCTCATGAAATCATGAATTTTGGTATTCTGAAATTATTTGCCAAGAAATCATAATGACTAAAAATGATAAAAATCATAGGTTATAGCTCATGAAATCATGAATTTTGGCCATTCTAAAATTATTTACCAAAAGGTCGAACAACTAAAAATACTAAAAATCATGAGTTATAGCTCATGAAATCGTGAATTTTGGCCTCCACGAAATTATTTGCCAAGGAATTAGTACGACTAAAAATATAGAAAATTTGTGGATTACAACTCATAAAATCATGAATTTTGGGCTCAGAAATTATTGGACAAGAGGTCAAACCAACGAAAAATTACCAAAACTGGGAGTTATAGTTCATGAAATCGTGTATTAGACTACAAAAACTTCTTTTATATGGGCTAAAATAGCTATAAATGGTCAAAAATCTCGCTATAGCCCATGACATTGCGAATTTTGCCCTCCACGAAATTAATTGCCAAGGAATCGAGAATGACTAAAATAGCAAAAATCGTGGGTTATAGCTCATGAAATCGTGAATTTTGCCCTCCACGAAATTATTTGCTAATGAACTAGAATGACTAAAAATGGCTAAAAATCATAGGTTATAGCTCATGAAATCATGAATTTTGGTATTTACTGAAATTATTTGCCAAGGAATCGAACAACTAAAAGTGGCCAAAATCATGGGTTATAACTCATGAAATCGTGAATTTTGCCTCATCCAAAATTATTTGCCGAAATGTTGGAACAATGAAAAATGACCAAAAATCGTGAGTTATAGCTCATTAAATCGTGAATTTAGACTACATGAAATTATTTGTTAATGGCTTGAAATTATTATAAATGACAAAAAATCATAGATTATATAGCTCATGAATCCACGAATTTTGGCCATCAAAAAATTATTTGCCAAGGAATCAGAACGGTTAAAAATTATAAAAAATTATTAGTTATACCTCATGAAATCTGGTATTTTGGCCTCCACGAAATCATTTGCCAAGAAATCATAATGACTAAAAATGGCTGAATGTCATGGATTATAGCTCATGAAATCTTAAATTTTAGTATGCGCAAAATTATTTTCCAAGAGGTCAAACGATAAAAAATGACAAAAAATCATAAGTTATAGCTCATGAAATCTAGAATTTAGACTACATGAAATTTATTCTTAATGGATTAGAACGACTAAAAATGACCAAAAATCATGGATTATAGCTCATTAAATTGTGAATTTTGGCCTTCGTGAAATTATTGCCAAGAGGTTGGAACGACTTAAAATGACCGGAATCAGAACGACTTAAAATGGCAAAAAGTCATTGGTTATAGCTCATGAATCCACGAATTTTTGCCTACACGAAATTATTTGCCAAGGAATCGAAGCACAAAAATAGTAAAAATCATGGGTTATAGCTCATGAAATCATGAATTTTTACCTCCAGGAAATTATTTTTCAAAGAAACAGAATGACTAAAAATAGCCAAAATTGTGGGTTATAACTCACGAAATCATGATTTTGGCCTCTACAAAATTATTTCTTTAGAGGTCGGAATGACAAAAATGAGCAAAAATCATGTGTCATAGCTCATGAAATCGTGAATTTTGGCCTCCACGAAATTATTTGCTAAGGAATCAAAATGGCTAAAATGGCTAAAATGGCTAAAAATCATAGGTTATAGCTCATGAAATCATGAATTTTGGCCTCCACGAAATTATTTGCTAAGAAATCGAATGACTAAAATAGCCAAAATTGTGGGTTATAACTCATGAAATCGTGAATTTTGGCCATTCTAAAATTATTTACCAAAAGGTCGAACAACTAAAAATACTAAAAATCATGAGTTGTAGCTCATAAAATCGTGAATTTAGACTCCATTAAATTATTTGTTAATGGCTGAAATGACTATAAATGGTGAAAATCAAGGGTTATATCTCATGAATCCACGAATTTTTGCCTACACGAAATTATTTGCTAAGGAATCAAAATGGCTAAAAATGGCTAAAAATCATAGGTTATAGATCATGAAATTCAGAAATTTGGCGTCCATGAAATTATTTGCCAAGGAATTAGTACGACTAAAAATATAGAAAATTTGTGGATTACAACTCATAAAATCATGAATTTTGGGCTCTGTAAAATTATTGGACAAGAGGTCAAACCAACGAAAAAATTACCAAAAACTGGGAGTTATAGTTCATGAAATCGTGTATTCAGACTACAAAAAACTTCTTTTATATGGGCTAAAATAGCTATAAATGGTCAAAAATCTCGGGCTATAGCCCATGACATTGCGAATTTTGCCCTCCACGAAATTAATTGCCAAGGAATCAGAATGACTAAAATTGGCCAAAACTCATGGGTTATAACTCATGATATAGTTAATTTTGACATCCACGAAATTATTTGCCAAGGAATCAGCATGGCTAAAAATGGTATGTTATAGCTCATAAAATTGTGAATTTTTGGCTACTACCGAATTATTTGTCAAGAAATCAGAACGACTAAAAATGGCCAAAAATAGTGGGTTATAGCTCATGAAATAGTTAATTTCGGTATCTACAAAATTATTTACAAAGGAATCAGAATTGCTAAAAATGATAAAAATCATAGGTTATAGCTCATGAAATCGTGAAGTTTTTGGCCTCCACCAAATTATTTTCCAAGAAGTCAGAATGACTAAAAATGATAAAAAATAGTGGGTTATAGCACGTGAAATCGTGAATTTTGGACCCCACAAAAATTATTTGCCAAGGAGCCAGAACGACTAAAAATGGACAAAAATCTTGGCTCATAGCTCATGAAATCATTAATTTTGGCCTTAACGAAATTATTTGCCAAGGAATCAGAATATCTAAAAAAGGCCAAAAATCGTGGGTTATAGCTCATGAAATTGTGTATTTTGGCCTCTGTGAAATACTTTGCTAAGTGGTCGGAGCGACTAAAATAACCAAAAATCATGAGTTATAGCTCATGAAATCTAGAATTTAGACTACATGAAATTATTTGTTAATGCATTGAAATGACTAAAATATGCCAAAAATCATGGGTTATAGCTCATGAAATTGTGAATTTTGACCTCCACGAAATTAATTTTAAGGAATCGAATGATAAAATGGCTAAAATTAAGGTTTATAACTCATGAAATCATTAATTTTGGCCACTATGAAATTATTTGCCAAGGAATCGAATAACAAAAATGGGCAAAAATCTTGGCTCATAGCTCATGAAATCATTAATTTTGGCCTTAACGAAATTATTTGCCAAGGAATCAGAATATCTAAAAAAGGCCAAAAATCGTGGGTTATAGCTCATGAAATTGTGTATTTTGGCCTCTGTGAAATACTTTGCTAAGTGGTCGGAACGACTAAAAATAACCAAAAATCATGAGTCATAGCACATGAAATCGAAAATTTAGACTCTCTGAAATTATTTGTTAATGCATTGAAATGACTAAAATATGCCAAAAATCATGGTTTATAGCTCATGAAATTGTGAATTTTGACCTCCACGAAATTAATTTTAAGGAATCAGAATGATAAAAATGGCTAAAATTAAGGTTTATAACTCATGAAATCATTAATTTTGGCCACTATGAAATTATTTGCCAAAAAATCAGAACGCCTAGAAATGGTTAAAAATCGCGGGTTGCTCAAGAGACTGTGAATTTTCGCCTCCATGAAAATATTTGCTAAGGAATCTGAATGACTAAAAATAACCAAAATTCCTAGGTTATAGCTCAAAAAATTGTAAAAGTTTGCATCTACGAAATTATCTGCCAAGGAATCAGAATAACAAAAAATGGGCAAAAATCATGGGTTATAGCTCATGAAATCATGAATTTTGGCCTCTACGAAATTATACGCCATGGAATCAAAATGACTAAAAGTGGCTAAAAATCCAAGTTTATAGCTAATGGAATTGTGAATTTTGGCCTCCAGGAAATTAATTGCTAAGGAAGTAGAACGACTAAAAATGGCCAAAAATTATGGGTTGTAGCTCATGAAATCGTGAATTTTGGTCTTTGCGAAATTATTTTCCAATAGGTCAGAAGGACTGAAAATAACCAAAAATGATAAGTTATAGCTCATGAAATCATGAATTTAAACTCCATGAAATTATTTTCAAATGCACCTTAATGCATCGGAACGACTAAAAATGGCCAAAAATCATCAGTTATAGCTCGTGGAATCGTGAATTTTGGCTTCTATAAAATTATTTACCAATGAATCAGAATAACTAAAATGGCCAAAAATCATTGGATGTCGCTCATGAAATGGTAAAATTTTAGTTTCTGCAAAATTATTTGCCAAGAGGTCAGCACAACGAAAAATAAGCAAAAATCATGAGTTATGGCTAATGAAATCGTGAATCTAGATAGCTTGAAATTATTTGTTCATGGGTCAAAATAACTAAAATGACTAAAATTATGGGTTATAACTCATGAAATTGAGAATTTTGGCCTCCACAAAATTATTTGCTAAGGAATCGAATGACTAAAATGGCCAAAATTATTGGTTCTGACTCATATATTGTGAATTTTGGCCTCCACAAAATTATTTGCCAAGGAATAAGAATGACTAAAATGGTTAAAATCTTTGGTTATAGATCATGAAATCGTGAATTTTGGCTTCTATAAAATTATTTACCAATGAATCAGAATAACTAAAATGGCCAAAAATCATTGGATGTCGCTCATGAAATGGTAAAATTTTAGTTTCTGCAAAATTATTTGCCAAGAGGTCAGCACAACGAAAAATAAGCAAAAATCATGAGTTATGGCTAATGAAATCGTGAATCTAGATAGCTTGAAATTATTTGTTCATGGGTCAAAATAACTAAAAATGACTAAAAATTATGGGTTATAACTCATGAAATTGAGAATTTTGGCCTCCACAAAATTATTTGCTAAGGAATCAGAATGACTAAAAATGGCCAAAAATTATTGGTTACAGCTCATATATTGTGAATTTTGGCCCCTACGAAGTTATTTGCCAAGGAATAAGAATGACTAAAAATGGTTAAAAATCTTTGGTTATAGATCATGAAATCGTGAATTTTGGCCTTTGTGAAATTATTTGCCAAGGAATCGAATGACTAAAAATGGCCAAATAAAAGTGGGTTATAGCACATGAAATCGTGAATTTTGGCCTTTGTGAAATTATTTGCCAAACGGTCTGAACGATAAAAAGCGACCAAAAATCGTGACTTATAACTCATGAAATCGTGAATTTTGGTATCTATAAAATTATTTGTTAAGGAATCGAATGACTAAAATGGCCAAAATTATTGGTTCTGACTCATATATTGTGAATTTTGGCCCCTACGAAGTTATTTGCCAAGGAATAAGAATGACTAAAAATGGTTAAAAATCTTTGGTTATAGATCATGAAATCGTGAATTTTGGCCGCGAAATGATTTGCTAAGGAATCAGAACTACTAAAAATGGCCAAATAAAAGTGGGTTATAGCACATGAAATCGTGAATTTTGGCCTTTGTGAAATTATTTGCCAAACGGTCTGAACGATAAAAAGCGACCAAAAATCGTGACTTATAACTCATGAAATCGTGAATTTTGGTATCTATAAAATTATTTGTTAAGGAATCATAATGACTAAAAATGGCCAAAAATCCTGGCTTATAACTCATGAAATCGTTAATTTTGGACTCTACGAAATTATTTGCCAAGTAATCGTACTAACAAAGATTGCCAAAAATCATAGGTTATATAGTTCATGAAATTGTGAATTTTGACCTCTACAAAATAATTTGTCGTGAGCTCAGACCAACTAAAAATGATCAAAAACTGTGAGTTATAGCTCATGAAATCGTAAATTTAGACTGCACGAAATTATTTTTTAATAGGCTAAAACGACTAACAATGGTCAAATATCGTAAATTGTAGCTCATGACATCATGAGTTTTGGCCTCCACAAAATTATTTTCTAAGGAATCAGAATGACTAAAACTAGTCAAAAACCATGGGTTATAACTCATGAAATCATTAATTTTGGCATCTGCAAAATTTTTTAGTAAGGAATTAGAATAACTAAAAATGGCTAAAAATCATGGGTTATAGCTCATCATATCACGACTTTTTTAGCCTCCACGAAATTATTTGTCAAGGAATCAGAATGACTAAAAATGGACAAAAATACTGGGTTATATAGCTCATGAAATCAATAATTTTGGCCTCAACGAAATTGTTTGCCAAGGAATCATAATGACTAAAAATGATAAAAAATCATGAGTTATAGCTCATGAAATCGTGAATTTTGCTCTCTATAAAATTATTTGCTACGAAACCAGAATGACTAAAATGGCAAAAAATCGTTGGTTATAGCACATAAATTCGTGAATTTAGACTGCATAAAATTATTTGTTAATGGCTAGAAATGATTATTAATGATAAAAAAGCATGGATTATATAGCTCATGAATCCACGAATTTTGGCCGTCAAAAAATTATTTGCCAAGGAATCCGAATGACTAAAAATTGTAAAAAATCATGGGTTATAGCTCATGAAATCTTGTATTTTGCCTCCATGAAATTATTTGCCAAGATATCAGAATGACTAAAAATGACAAAAAAAACTGTTGGTTATAGCTCATGAAATCTTAAATTTTGGTTTGTGCAAAATTATTTTCTAAGAGGTCGGAACGATAAAAAATGACCAAAAATTATTAGTAATAGCTCATGAAATCAAGAATTTAGACTGCATGAAATTATATGTTAATGGGTTAGAACGACTAAAAATGAATTTTTGCCTCCACAAAATTTTTTGCTAATGAATTAGAATGACTAAAATGGCCAAAATTTATAGTCATTTTGAGCCATTAACAAATAATTTGAGCGTCTAAATACGATTTCATGAGTTATAGCTCATGAAATCATTAATTTTGGCATCTGCAAAATTTTTAGTAAGGAATTAGAATAACTAAAATGGCCAAAATCACGGCTTATAACTCATGAAATCATTAATTTTGGCATCTGCAAAATTTTTAGTAAGGAATTAGAATAACTAAAATGGCCAAAAATCATGGGTTATAGCTCATCATATCACGACTTTTTAGCCTCCACGAAATTATTTGTCAAGGAATCGAATGACTAAAATGGACAAAAATCTTGGGTTATATAGCTCATGAAATCAATAATTTTGGCCTCAACGAAATTGTTTGCCAAGGAATCATAATGACTAAAAATGATAAAAAATCATGAGTTATAGCTCATGAAATCGTGAATTTTGCTCTCTATAAAATTATTTGCTCTGAAACGGAATGACTAAAATGGCAAAAATCGTTGGTTATAGCACATAAATTCGTGAATTTAGACTGCATAAAATTATTTGTTAATGGCTAGAAATGATTATTAATGATAAAAAGCATGGATTATATAGCTCATGAATCCACAATTTTGGCCGTCAAAAATTATTTGCCAAGGAATCAGAATGACTAAAATTGTAAAAATCATGGGTTATAGCTCATGAAATCTTGTATTTTGCCTCCATGAAATTATTTGCCAAGATATCGAATGACTAAAATGACAAAAACTGTTGGTTATAGCTCATGAAATCTTAAATTTTGGTTTGTGCAAAATTATTTTCTAAGAGGTCGGAACGATAAAAATGACCAAAATTATTAGTAATAGCTCATGAAATCAAAATTTAGGCGCATGAAATTATATGTTAATGGGTTAGAACGACTAAAATGAATTTTTGCCTCCACAAAATTTTTTGCTAATGAATTAGAATGACTAAAAATGGCCAAAATTTATAGTCATTTTGAGCCATTAACAAATAATTTCAGGGCGTCTAAATACACGATTTCATGAGTTATAGCTCATGATTTTCAGTCATTTTTAGTCAATCTGACCTTTTGGTAAATAATTTCACAGAGGCCAAAATTCACGAATTCACGTGTGAACCCATTATTTTTTGCCATTTTTAGCCATTCTAATTCCTTAGTAAATAATTTCGTGGAGGCCAAAATTCATAATTTTATGAGCTACAACCCATGATTTTTAGTTATTTTTAGTCATTCTAACCCATTAATAAATAATTTTATGGAGTCCAAATTCACGGTTTCATGACTTATAACTCGCGATTTATGGTCTTTTTTAGTCGTTCTGATTATTTAGCAAATAATTTCACAGAGGCCAAAATTCACAATTTCATGTGCTATAACCCACTATATTTGGCTAATTTTAATAGTTCTGATATCGTGGCAAATAATATCATGTAGACCAAACTTTATGAATTCATGAGCTATAGCTCATGATTTTTGGCAATTTTTAATCATTCTGATTCCTTTGCAAATAATTTAGTAAAGGCCAAAATTCACGATTTCATCAGCTATAACCTTTTATTTTTAACCATTTTTAGTCGTTCTGATTCATTGGAAAATAATTTCGTGGAGGCCAAAATTCATAATTTCATGAGCTATAACCTATGATTTTTGGCTATTTTTAGTCATTTCGACCCAATAACAAATAATTTTATGGATTCTAAACTCACAATTTTATGAGCTATAACTCATGATTTTTGGTCAATTTTAGTTGTTCGACCTCTTGGCAAATAATTTCATGAATGCTAAAATTTAGGATTTTATAAGCTATAACCCAAGAGTTTTTGCCATTTTTAGTCGTTTTGATTCCTTTTCAAATAATTTCGTAGAGGCCAAATTTCACGATTTCATGAGCTATGACCCATTATTTTTTACCATTTCTACTCATTCTAATTCCTTAGCTAATATTTTCATGGAGGCCAAAATTCATAATTTCATGAGCTATAACCCATGATTTTTGGTCATTTTAGTCGCTCGATTCTTTGGCAAATAATTTTGTGCAGATAAAATTTATGATTTCTTAAGCTATAACCTATGATTTTTGGCTATTTTTATTCGCTTCGACCAATTAACAAATAATTTCATGCTGTATAAATTCACAATTTCATGAGCTATAACTCATGATTTTTGGTCAATTTTAGTTGTTCGACCTCTTGGCAAATAATTTCATGAATGCTAAAATTTAGGATTTTATGCTATAACCCAAGAGTTTTTGCCATTTTTAGTCGCTTTGATTCCTTTTCAAATAATTTCAGAGGCCAAATTTCAATGATTTCATGAGCTATGACCCATTATTTTTTACCATTTCTACTCATTCTAATTCCTTAGCTAATATTTTCATGGAGGCCAAAATTATCGCTTCCATGAGCAATAACCCATGATTTTTGGTCATTTTTAGTCGTTCTGATTCTTTGCAAATAATTTTGTGCAGATAAAATTTATGATTTCTAAGCTATAACCTATGATTTTGGCTATTTTATTCAGTCACCAATTAACAAATAATTTCATGCTGTATAAATTCACAATTTCACGAGCTATAACTCATGATTTTTATCATTTTTAGTCGCTAAGACCTTTTAAAAAATAATTTTACGGAGGCCAAAATTCACTATTTCATGTGCTACCACTCCATACTTTTGGCCATTTTTAGTCATTCTAATTCATTGGCAAAAAATTTTGTGGAGGCGAAAATTCATGATTTCATGAGCTATAACCCCCGATTTTTTGGCCATTTTTAGCCACTCCGATCCACTAACAAATAGTTTCATGGAGTCTAAATTCATGATTTCTTGAGCTAAAACTCACGATTTTAGGTTATTTTTAGTCATTCCGACCTCTTGGCAAATAATTTTGCGGAGGCTAATATTCACGAACTCATAAGCTATAACCCATGATTTTTTACCAATTTTAGTTGTTCTAACTCCTTAGCTAACAATTTTATGAAGGGTAAAATTCATGATTTCATTAGCTATAACCCACGATTTTTGGACATTTTTAGTCATTTTGATTCCTTGGCAAATAATTCACGGAGGCTAAAATTCACGATTTTACTGGCTATAACCCATAATTTTTAGCTATTTTTAGTCATTTTTGACCCATTAACAAAGAATTTCTTGGAGACAAAAATTCGCGATTTCATGAGCTATAACCTATGATTTTTTATCAATTTTAGTCATTCTAATTACTTGGCAAATAATTTCGTGGAGGACAAAATTCACGATTTCATGAGCTATAACCCACGATTTTTGATATTTTATGTCATTCTGATTCATTGACAAATAATTTCATGGAGATAAAATTCATGATTTCATAAGCTATACCCCTAGATTTTTTGGCCATTTTTAGCTATTCCGACCCATTAACAAATAATTTCATGGAGTCTAAATTCACGATTTTATGAGCTATAACTCACGATTTTGGGTCAATTTTAATCGTTCTGAGCTCTTGGTAAATAATTTAGTGGAGGAAAAAATTTACGATTTTATGAGCTATAACCCATAATTTTTTTGCCATTTTTAGTCATTCTGATTCTTTGACAAATAATTTCTTGGAGGTTAAAATTCACGATTTCATGAGCTAGAACCATGATTTTATGCTATTGTTAGTCATTCCGATTCGTTAACGAATAATTTCTTGGAACCTGAATTCACAATTTCATGAGCTATAACACACAATTTTCTATCAGTTTTAGTCATTCCGACCACTTTGTAAATAATTTCACAGAGGTCAAAAATCGCAATTTCGTGAGCTATAATCCATAAGTTTTTAGCTATTTTTAGTTGCTCTGATTCCTTAGAAAATAATAGTGCGGATGACAAAATTTACGATTTCATGAGCTATAAGTCATGATTTTTAGACATTTTTAGTCGTTCTGATTGCTTGGTAAGTAATTTCATGCAGGCCAAAATTCATGATTTCATGAGCAATAACCCATGATTTTCGTGGAGGTTAAAGTTTATGATTTTATGAGCTATAAATTATGATTTTTGGCTATTTTTAGTCATTCTAACGCATTAACAAATAATTTCATGGAGTCTAAATTCATGATTTCATGAGCTATAACACACAATTTCATGAGCAATAACTCATAATTTTTTATCATTTTTAGTCGTTCGGACCTTTTAGTAAATAATTTCACGAAGACCAAAACTCATGATTTCATGTGCGGTCACCCCTTACTTTTGGCCATTTTTAGTCATTCTAATTCATTGGCATAAAAGTTTGTGGAGGGAAAAATTCATAATTTCATTAGCTATAACCCCCGATTTTTTTTGCCATTATTTGTTGTTCCGACCCATTAACATATAGTATCATGGAGTCTAAATTCATGATTTCATGAGCTAAAACTCAAGATTTTCGATCATTTTTAGTCGTTCTGACCTCTTGGCAAATAATTTTGCGAAAGCCAATATTAAGGATTTCATGTGGTATAACACATGATTTTTGCCATTTTAGTCATTCTTATTCCTTGGCAAATAATTTCTTGAGGCTTATATTCACGCATTTTATGGCTATAACCCATAATATTTTGTCAATTTTAGTCATTCTAATTCCTTAGCAAATAATTTCATGGAGGCAAAATTCATGATTTCATGAGCTATAACCTATGATTTTTGATATTTTAGTCTTTCTCATTCCTTAGCAAATATTACGAGGCCAAAATTCACGATTTTATGAGCTATAACCCATGATTTTTAGCTATTTTAGTCCTTTTGCCCCATTAACAAAGAATTTCTTGGAGGTAAAAAATCGCGATTTCATGAGCTATAACCTATGATTTTTTGCCAATTTTAGTCATTCTAATTCCTAGGTAAATAATTTCATGGTGGACAAAATTCACGATTTTATGACTCAACCACGATTTTGGAATCTTTTAGTCATTCTCGATTCATTGGTAATAATTTCATGGAGGCAAAGTTCATGATTTCATGAGCTATAGCCCTCATTTTTGGCTATTTTAGCTATTCGATCCGCTAACAAATAATTTCATGGAGTCTAAATTCATGATTTTATGAGCTATAACCTATAATTTTTAGCTATTTTAGTCCTTTTGCCCCATTAACAAAGAATTTCTTGGAGGTAAAAATCGCGATTTCATGAGCTATAACCCATGATTTTCTATCATTTTTGTCATTCGACCAATTGGCAAATAATTTCTTGAGGTCAAAATTCATGATTTCATGAGCTATAACCCATGATTTTTGGCCATTTTAGTCATTCTAATTCCTTAGAAAATATTAGTGCGGATGAAAAATTTACGATTTCATGAGCTATAGCCCTCGATTTTTGGCTATTTTAGTCATTCGATTCCTTGACAAATAATTTCATGGAGGCAAAAGTTCATGATTTCATGAGCTATAACCATGATTTTGGAGGCCAAAATTCATGATTTTATGAGCTATAACCTATGATTTTTGCCAATTTTAGTCATTCTAATTCCTTAGCAAATAATTTCATGGAGTCTAAATTCATGATTTCATGAGCTATAACCCATGATTTTCGTGGAGGTCAAAATTCGATTTCATGAGTAATAACCCATGATTTTTTAATTTTTAGTCATTCGACCTCTTGGCAAATAATTTCACAAAGGCTAAAATTCACGATTTCATGTGCTATAACCCACTATGATTGGTCATTTTAGTCATTCTAATTCATTGGCATAAAAGTTTGTGGAGGGAAAAATTCATAATTTCATTAGCTATAACCCCCGATTTTTTTTGCCATTATTTGTTGTTCCGACCCATTAACATATAGTATCATGGAGTCTAAATTCATGATTTCATGAGCTAAAACTCAAGATTTTCGATCATTTTTAGTCGTTCTGACCTCTTGGCAAATAATTTTGCGAAAGCCAATATTAAGGATTTCATGTGGTATAACACATGATTTTTTGCCATTTTTAGTCATTCTTATTCCTTGGCAAATAATTTCTTGGAGGCTTATATTCACGATTTTATGGCTATAACCCATAATATTTTGTCAATTTTAGTCATTCTAATTCCTTAGCAAATAATTTCATGGAGGGCAAAATTCATGATTTCATGAGCTATAACCTATGATTTTTGGATATTTTTAGTCTTTCTGATTCCTTAGCAAATAATTTACGTAGGCCAAAATTCACGATTTTATGAGCTATAACCCATGATTTTTAGCTATTTTTAGTCCTTTTGCCCCATTAACAAAGAATTTCTTGGAGGTAAAAAATCGCGATTTCATGAGCTATAACCTATGATTTTTTGCCAATTTTAGTCATTCTAATTCCTAGGTAAATAATTTCATGGTGGACAAAATTCACGATTTTATGACTCAACCACGATTTTGGAATCTTTTTAGTCATTCTGATTCATTGGTAAATAATTTCATGGAGGCAAAAGTTCATGATTTCATGAGCTATAGCCCTCGATTTTTTGGCTATTTTTAGCTATTCTGATCCGTTAACAAATAATTTCATGGAGTCTAAATTCATGATTTTATGAGCTATAACCTATAATTTTTAGCTATTTTTAGTCCTTTTGCCCCATTAACAAAGAATTTCTTGGAGGTAAAAAATCGCGATTTCATGAGCTATAACCCATGATTTTTTGCTAA
The DNA here is from genome assembly GCA_012295165.1 of Asparagus setaceus. Classification (NCBI taxonomy): domain Eukaryota; kingdom Viridiplantae; phylum Streptophyta; class Magnoliopsida; order Asparagales; family Asparagaceae; genus Asparagus; species Asparagus setaceus. Next base: position 81,769,695 of record CM022704.1, on the reverse strand, counting down.
TTTTAGTCATTCTAATTCCTAGGTAAATAATTTCATGGTGGACAAAATTCACGATTTTATGACTTAACCATGATTTTGGAATCTTTTTAGTCATTCTGATTCATTGACAAATAATTTCATGGAGGCAAAAGTTCATGATTTCATGAGCTATAGCCCTCGATTTTTTGGCCAGTTTTAGCTATTCCTATCCATTAACAAATAATTTCATGGAGTCTAAATTCACGATTTTATGAGCTATAACTCATGATTTTTGGAGGCCAAAATTCACGATTTCATGAGCTATAACCCATGATTTTTTTTTAATTTTTAGTCATTCTGATTCCTTGACAAATAATTTCTTGGAGGTCAAAATTCATGATTTCATGAGCTAGAACCATGATTTTATGCCATTTTTAGTCGCTCTGACTTGTTAAGAAATAGTTTTATGGAGCATGAATTCACAATTTCATGAGCGATAACACACGATTTTCTATCATTTTTTGTCATTCTGACCAATTGGCAAATAATTTTACAGAGGCCAAAATTATAATTTCATGAGCTATAATCCACGATTTTTGGCCATTCTTAGTTGTTCTAATTCCTTAGAAAATATTAGTATGATGAAAAATTTACGATTTCATGAGTTATAAACCATAATTTTTAGACATTTTTGTCATTTTGATTTCTTGGTAAGTAATTTCTTACAGACAAAATTCACGATTTCATGAGTAATAACCCATGATTTTCGTGGAGGTCAAAATTCATGATTTCATGAGCTATAACCCATGATTTTTGGCTATTTTAGTCATTCGATTCCTTGGCAAATAATTTTGTGGAGGCCAAAATTCACGATTTCATGAGCTATAACCCATGATTTTTAGCCATTTTTGGTCGCTTTTGACCCATTAACAAATAATTTCTTGAGGTCAAAATTCACGATTTCATGAGCTATAACCATGATTTTATGCCATTTTAGTCATTCCTACATCCTAGCAAATAATTTCATGGAGGCCAAAATTCACGATTTTATGAGCTATAACTCATGATTTTTGGTCATTTTAGTCATTCGATTCCTTGGCAAATAATTTCATGGAGGCAAAATTCATGATTTCATGAGCTATAGCCCTCGATTTTTGGCCATTTTAGCTATTCCTATCCATTAACAAATAATTTCATGGAGTCTAAATTCATGATTTTATGAGCTATAACCCATGATTTTTAGCCATTTTTGGTCGCTTTTGACCCATTAACAAATAATTTCTTGAGGTCAAAATTCACGATTTCATGAGCTATAACCCATGATTTTTGGCTATTTTAGTCATTCGATTCCTTGGCAAATAATTTCATAGGCCAAAATTCATGATTTTATGAGCTATAACCCATGATTTTTGGCTATTTTAGTCATTCGATTCCTTGACAAATAATTTCATGGAGGCAAAATTCATGATTTCATGAGCTATAACCCATGATTTTTGGCTATTTTAGTCATTCCGATGCATTAACAAATAATTTCATGGAGTCTAAATTCACGATTTTATGAGCTATAACTCATGATTTTGGAGGCCAAAATTCACGATTTCATGAGCTATAACCCATGATTTTTTAATTTTTAGTCATTCGATTCCTTGACAAATAATTTCTTGGAGGTCAAAATTCATGATTTCATGAGCTATAACCATGATTTTATGCCATTTTTAGTCGCTCGACTTGTTAAGAAATAGTTTTATGGAGCATGAATTCACAATTTCATGAGCTATAACACACGATTTTCTATCATTTTTGTCATTCTGACCAATTGGCAAATAATTTTACAGAGGCCAAAAATTATAATTTCATGAGCTATAATCCACGATTTTTGGCCATTCTTAGTTGTTCTAATTCCTTAGAAAATATTAGTGCGGATGAAAAAATTTACGATTTCATGAGTTATAAACCATAATTTTTAGACATTTTTGTCATTTTGATTTCTTGGTAAGTAATTTCTTACAGGACAAAATTCACGATTTCATGAGTAATAACCCATGATTTTCGTGGAGGTCAAAATTTACGATTTCATGAACTATAACCCATGATTTTTGGCTATTTTTAGTCATTCTGATGCATTAACAAATAATTTCATGGAGTCTAAAGTCAAGATTTCATGAGCTATAATACACAATTTTTTTTATCATTTTAGCCATTATGACCTTTTGGCAAATAATTTCACAAAGGCTAAAATTCACGATTTCATGTGCTATAACCCACTATGATTGGTCATTTTTAGACGTTCTAAATTATTTCGTGGAGGCTAATATTCATGATTTTATGAGCTATAGTCCACGATTGTTTGCCATTTTTAGTTATTCTAATTCCATGGCATATAATTTTGTGGAGGTGAAAATTCACGATTTCATGAGCTATATCCCATGATTTTTAGCCATTTTTGGTCGTTTCGACCCATTAATAAATAATTTCGTGGAGTCTAAATTCACAAAATCATGAGATATAACTCATGATTTTTGGTCATTTTCAGTCCTTCCGTTCTCTTGGCAAATAATTTTTCAAAGTCCAAAATTCATGATTTCATGAGCTATAATCCATGATTTTTGACCATTTTTAGTTGTTCTAATTCCTTGGTAAATAATTTCGTTGAGGCAAAATTTACAGTTTCATGAGCTATAAAACATGATATTTGGTCATTTTTACTCGTTCTGACTCATTAACAAATAATTTCTAGGAGTCTAAATTAATATTTTCATGAGTTATAACTCATATTTTTCTGTTAGTTTTAGTCGTTCTAACCTCTTGGCAAATAATTTTGTGGAGGTCAAATTCACAATTTCATGACCTACTACTCACAAATTTTGGCCATTTTTTGTCATTCTGATTCCTTGGCAAATATTTCTTGGAGGCCAAAATTCACAATTTCATGACATATAACCCAAGATTTTTGACCATTTTCAATCCTTCTAATTCCTTGGCAAATAATTTCATGGAGGCCAAAATTCATGATTTCATGAGTTGTTACCCACGATTTTTGGCCGTTTTTAGTCGTCTTGATTCGTTGGCAAATAATTTCATGGGGGCAAATATTCAAGTTTTCATGAGGTATAACCCACTATTTTTGGCTATTTATAGTCCTTCTAATTCATTGGCGAATAATTTTGTGGAGGCCAAAATTCACGATTTCATAAGCTATAACCCATGATTTTTGGCCTTTTTAGTCGCTTCGACCCATTAATAAGTAATTCAATGCAGTATATTCATGATTTTATAAGCTATAATTCATGATTTTTGGTCATTTTTAAGCATTCCGACCTTTTGACAAATAATTTTGCAGAGGTCAAAATTCACGATTTCATGTGCTACAATCCATGATTTTTGGCAATTTTTAGTCGTTCTGATTACATGGCAAATAAGTTTGTGGAGGCCAAAATTCATGGTTTTATATGGTATAATCCATTATCTAAGTCGTTCTGATTCCTTCGCAATAATTTTATGGAGGCCAAAATTCACGATGTCATGAGCTACAATCCACTATTTTTGGTCATTTGTACTGATTCCTTGGCAAATAATTTTATAGAGGCTAAAATTCACGATATCATTGGATATATAACCCACATTTTTAACCACTTTTAGTCATTTTGATTCCTTGGCGATTAATTTTGTGGAGGCTAAAATTAAAGATTTCATGAGTTACAATCCATAATTTTTAGCTATTTTTTGCTTTTCTAATTCCTTAGCAAATAATTTTGTGGAGGCCAAAATTCACAATTACTTGAGCTATAACGTAAGATTTTTACCCATTTTTGGTCGTTTTGACCCATTAACAAATAATTTCGTGATGTCTAAATTCACTATTTCATAAGCTATAACTTCGATTTATGGTCATTTTAGTCATTCCTACATCCTAGCAAATAATTTTCTTTCAAGATATATATACATATACTCATATAAATATATATAAAAATATTATATATGTGTGTGTGTGTGTATATATATATATATATATATATATATATATATATATATATATATTGAACTCAAGGTGGTTCTATCTTACTAAGCCTAAGTTGACCAAGTAATTAAGCTCGAGGAGTATTTACATACTTAATGACCTAAGCCCAATTGGGTTGGGATCCATTGGCCCAAAACTCTTTCAATGGTCACTTAGAAAACCCGATAAAGTAGAACAAAAATCATATATATCTTGAACTCTAAGATGTTCTATCTTACTAAGCCTAAGTTGACCAAGTAATTAAGCTCGAGGAGTATTTACATACTTAATGACCTAAGCCCAATTGTTGGGATCCATTGGCCCAAAACTCCTTCAATGGTCACTTTGGCTTAGATAAAGTAGAACAAAAATCACTAAGGAATAAAGGGGTGTGTGTGTGTCTATATATATATATATATATATATATATATATATATATATATATATATATATATATATATATATATATATATATATATATATATATATATATATATATATATATATATATGTTGACCCATTTACAAAATATTTCATGAAGTCTAAATTCATGAATTCATGAGCTATAACTCATGATTTTTGGCCATTTTCAGTCGTTCTGATCTCTTAGCAAATAATTTTGCAGAGTCCAAAATTCACGATTTCATGAGCTATAATCCATAATTTTTAACCATTTTTAGTTGCTCTAATTCCTTGCCAAAAAATTTTTTGGAGGTGAAAATTCACGATTTCATGTGCTATGATTTTTGGCCATTTTTAGTCGTTTCAACCCATTAACAAATAATTTCAAGGAGTCTAAATTTACGAATTCATAAGCTATAACTCATGATTTTTGATCTTTTTTAGTCTTTTCGTTCTGTTGGCAAATAATTTTGCGGAGGCTAAAATTCATGATTTTATGAGCTATAATCAACGATTTTTAACCATTTTAGTTGTTCTAATTCCTTAGCAAATAATTTTGTAGAGGCCCAAATTCACGTTTTAATGAGCTATAGTCCATGATTTTTAACCATTCTTAGTTGTGCTAATTCCTTGGCAAATAATTTTGTGGATGCCAAAATTCACCATTTCATAAGCTGTAACAGATGATATTTGGTCATTTTTAGTCGTTCTGACGCATTAACAAATAATTTCAAGCAATATATTCATGCTTTTATGAGCAATAATTCATAATTTTTAGTTATTTTTAGTCATTCCTACCTCTTGGCAAATAATTTTACAGAGGTTAAAATTCATGATTTTATGAGCTATAATCCATAATTTTTAGCTAGTTTTATTCTAATTCCATAGCAAATAAGCTCATAGAGGCCAAAATTAAAGATTTCATGAGTTACAACCCATAATTTTTGGCTATTTTTTGCCTTTCTAATTCCTTGCCAAATAATTTTGTGGAGGCCAAAATTCACAATTTCTTGAGCAATAACATAAGATTTTTGCCTATTTTTGGTCGTTTCGATCCATTAAAAAATAATTTCGTGCAGTCTAAATTCACTATTTCATAAGCTATAACTATAATTTTTGGTCATTTTTAGTCGTTCATACATCCTAGCAAATAATATTGCAGAGGCTAAAATTTATGATTTCATGAGTTATAACCTACGATTTTTTACCCTTTGTAGTCATTCTGATTCCATAGCAAATAATTTCGTGGCGGCCAAAATTAACAATTTCACGAGTTGTAACCCATGATTTTTGGCCATTTTTAGTTGTTTCGACTTATTAATAAATAATTTCATGCAGTCTAAATTCATGATTTCATGAGCTATAACTCACAATTTTTTATCATTTTTAGTCGTTCTGACCTCTTGGCAAATAATTTTGCAGTACTTATAATTCTTGATTTTATGAGCTATAACTCAAAATTTTGGTCATTTTTAGTCCTTCTGATTCCATGGCAAATAATTTTGTGGAGGCCAAAATTCACGATTTTAAGTGCTATAATGCATATTTTTTGCCATGCTTAGCCGTTCTGATTCCTTCGCAACTAATTTTGTGAAGGCCAAAATTCGTGGATTCATAAGCTATAACCCATGATTTCTAGTCATTTGTAGGCATTTCGGGCAATTAACAAAATATTTCACAGAGTCTAAATTCACAATTACATGGGCTATAACTCATGATTTTTTATCATTTTTGGTCCTTCAGATCTCTTGGCAAATAATTTTAAAGAGGTCAAAATTTAGAATTTCATGAGCTATAACCGACAATTATTTGTCACTTTTAGTCATTCTAATTCCTTGCCAAATAACTTTGTGGAGGCAAAAATTCACGATTTCATAAGATATAACCCATGATTTCTGGCCATTTTTAGCTATTTCAACGCATTTACAAAATATTTCATGAAGTCTAAATTCATGAATTCATGAGCTATAACTCATGATTTTTGGCCATTTTTAATCGTTCCAATCTCTTCGCAAATAATTTTACAGAGACCAAAATTCACGATTTCTTGAGCTATAATCCACAATTTTTAACCATTTTTAGTTGTTCTAGTTCCTTGCCAAATAATTTTGTGGAGGTGAAAATTCACGATTTCATGAGCTATAACACATGATTTTTAGCGATTTCTTGAGCTATAATCCACAATTTTAACCATTTTTAGTTGTTCTAATTCCTTGCCAAATAATTTTGTGGAGGTGAAAATTCACGATTTCATGAGCTATAACCCATGATTTTTAGCCATTTTTAGTCATTTCAACCCATTAACAAATAATTTTATGGAGTCTAAATTCACGAATTCATAAGCTATAATTCATGATTTTTGGTCATTTTTAGTCTTTCCATTCTCTTGGCAAATAATTTTGCAGAAGCCAAAATTCATCATTTTATGAGCTATAATCAATGGTTTTTAGCCATTTCAGTTGTTCTAATTCCTTAGCAAATAATTTTGTAGAGGTCAAAATTCACGGTTTAATGAGCTATAGTCCATGATTTTTAACCATTCTTAGTTGTGCTAATTCCTTGGCAAATAATTTTGTGGATGCCGAAATTCACGGTTTCATGAGCTGTAACAGATGACATTTGGTCATTTTTAGTTATTCTAACGCATTAACAAATAATTTAAGGGAGTCTAAATTCACGTTTTCATGAGTTATAACTCATATTTTTTTGTTAGTTTTATTTGTTCCCACCTCAAGGCAAATAATTTCGTAGAGGCCAAATTCGCAATTTCATGACCTATAGCTCATAATTTTTGGCCATTTTTGGTCATTCTGATTCCTTGGCAAAAATTTCTTGGAGGCCAAAATTCACAATTTCATGAGCTATAACTTATGATTTTGACCATTTTTAGTCCTTCTGATTCCTTGGCAAATAATTTTGTGCAGGCTAAAATTCACGAATTCATGAGTTGTAACCCACGACTTTTAAACATTTTTAGTCGACCTGATTCCTTGGCAAATAATTTAATGAAAGCCAAAATTCACGATTTCATGAGGTATAACCCATGATATTTGGCTATTTTTAGTCATTCTGATTCGTTGGCAAATAATTTCATGGAGGCTAAAATTCACGGTTACAGACGCTATAAGCCATGATTTTTGGTCATTTTTAGTCCTTCCGATTTCTTGGCAAATAATTTTTTAGAGGCCAAAATTCACAATTTCATGAGCTATGACCCATAATTTTTGGCCATTTTAGTCATTTCAACCCATTAACAAATAATTTCATGTGGTCTATATTCATGATTTCATGAGCAATAATTCATGATTTTTGGTAATTTTAGTCATTCCTATCTCTTGGCAAATAATTTTGCAGATGTCAAAATTCACGATTTTATGAACTATAATCCATAATTTTTGGCTAGTTTTAATCATTCTGATTCCATGGCAAATAAGTTCAGAGGCCAAAATTAAGGATTTCATAAGCTATAACCCATGATTTTTGTCCATTTTAGTTATTCGATGCATTAACAAATAATTTCATGAAGTCTAAAATTCAGGATTTTATGAGCTATAACTCATGATTTTTGGTAATTTTAGTCATTCCTATCTCTTGGCAAATAATTTTTAGAGGCCAAAATTCACAATTTCATGAGCTATGACCCATAATTTTTGGCCATTTTAATTATTCGACACATTAACAAATAATTTCATGTGGTCTATATTCATGATTTCATGAGCAATAATTCATGATTTTTGGTAATTTTAGTCATTCCTATCTCTTGGCAAATAATTTTGCGGATGTCAAAATTCACGATTTTATGAACTATAATCCATAATTTTTGGCTAGTTTTAATCATTCTGATTCCATGGCAAATAAGTTCGTAGAGGCCAAAATTAAGGATTTCATAAGCTATAACCCATGATTTTTATCCATTTTTAGTTATTCCGATGCATTAACAAATAATTTCATGAAGTCTAAATGCACGATTTCTTGAGCTATAACTCACTATTTTCTGTCATTGTTAGTCGTTCCAACCTCTTGGAAAATAATTTTACAAAGGCAAAAATTCACAATTTCACAAGCTATAACCCACTATTTTTGGTCACTTTTAGTCATTCTAATTCCTTGGAAAATAATTTTTGGAGGCTAAAATTCACAATTTCATAAGCAATAACCCATGATGTTTAGCAATTTTTAGTCGTTCAATTACTTGCCAAATAATTTTGTAAGGTAAAATTCATGATTTCATGAGCAATAACTCATGATTTCCATGGAGGCCAAAATTTATGATTTCATGAGTTATACCCCATGATTTTTGGTCATTTTAGTCATTTCGATGCATTAACAAATAATTTCATGTGGTCTATATTCATGATTTCATGAGCTATAACTCATGATTTTTGGTAATTTTACCCGTTCGACCGTTTGGCAAATAATTTCTTAGTGGCCAAAATACCCGTTCGACCGTTTGGCAATTTTAGATGTTCGATTCATTAGCAAATTATTTCGTGAAGGCTAAATTTTACGATTTCATAAGCTATAACCCATGATTTTTTATCCATTTTTAGTTATTCGATGCATTAACAAATAATTTCATGAAGTCTAAATGCACGATTTCTTGAGCTATAACTCACTATTTTTGTCATTGTTAGTCGTTCCAACCTCTTGGAAAATAATTTTACAAAGGCAAAATTCACAATTTCATGAGCTATAACCCACTATTTTTGGTCACTTTTAGTCATTCTAATTCCTTGGAAAATAATTTTTGGAGGCTAAAATTCACAATTTCATAAGCAATAACCCATGATGTTTAGCAATTTTTAGTCGTTCCAATTACTTGCCAAATAATTTTGTAAAGGTAAAATTCATGATTTCATGAGCAATAACTCATGATTTCCATGGAGGCCAAAATTTATGATTTCATGAGTTATACCCCATGATTTTTGGTCATTTTTAGTCATTTCGATGCATTAACAAATAATTTCATGTGGTCTATATTCATGATTTCATGAGCTATAACTCATGATTTTTGGTAATTTTTAGTCATTCTAATTCCTTGGAAAATAATTTTTGGAGGCTAAAATTCACGATTTCATGAGCTATAACCCATGATTTTTGGTCATTTTTAGTCATTTCGATGCATTAACAAATAATTTCATGGAGGCTAAAATTCACGATTTCATGAGCTATAACCCATGATTTTTGGCCATTTTAATTATTGACACATTAACAAATAATTTTATGGAGTCTAAATTCATGATTTCATGAGTTATAACTCATAATTTTTCATCATTTTTAGTCATTTCAACCCATTAACAAATAATTTCATAGAGGCTAAAATTCACGATTTTATGAGCTATAACTCACTATTTTTGTCATTGTTAGTCGTTCCAACCTCTTGGAAAATAATTTTTGGAGGCTAAAATTCACGATTTCATGAGTTATAACCTATGATTTTTGCCATTTTAGTCATTCTAATTCCTTAGCAAATAATTTTGTGGAGGCCAAAATTCACGATTTCATGAGCTATAACCCATGATTTTTAGCCATTTTTAGTCATTTCAACCCATTAACAAATAATTTCATGGAGGCTAAAATTCACGATTTCATGAGCTATAACTCACTATTTTTGTCATTGTTAGTCGTTCCAACCTCTTGGAAAATAATTTTACAAAGGCAAAATTCACAATTTCATGAGCTATAATCCATGATTTTTGGCCATTTTAATCGTTCGAGTTCTTGGCAAATAATTTTAAAGAGGTCAAAATTCACGATTTTATGAGCTATAACTCATGATTTTTAGCCATTTTAGTCATTTCGATGCATTAACAAATAATTTCATGAAGTCTAAATTCATGATTTCATGAGCTATAACTCATGATTTTTTATCATTTTAGTCGTTCGACCTCTTGGCAAATAATTTTGTAGAGTCAAAATTCACGGTTTAATGAGCTATAGTCCATGATTTTTAACCATTCTTAGTTGTGCCATTTGTAGTGGCAAATAATTTTGTGGAGGTGAAAATTCCGCGATTTCATGAGCTATAACACATGATTTTTAGCCATTTTAGTTGTTCTAATTCCTTAGCAAATAATTTCATGGAGTCTAAATTCCGTTTTCATGAGTTATAACTCATATTTTTTGTTAGTTTTATTTGTTCCCACCTCAAGGCAAATAATTTAGTAGAGGCCAAATTAGCAATTTCATGACCTATAGCTCATAATTTTTGGCCATTTTGGTCATTCGATTCCTTGGCAAAATTTCTTGGAGGCCAAAATTCACAATTTCATGAGCTATAACTTATGATTTTGACCATTTTAGTCCTTCGATTCCTTGGCAAATAATTTTGTGGAGGCTAAAATTCACGATTTCATGAGTTATAACCCACGACTTTTAAACATTTTTAGTCGGCGATTCCTTGGCAAATAATTTAATGAAAGCCAAAATTCCGATTTCATGAGGTATAACCCGATATTTGGCTATTTTTAGTCATTCGATTCCTTGGCAAATAATTTCATGGAGGCTAAAATTCACGATTTTATGAGCTATAACCCATGATTTTTAGCCATTTTTAGTCATTCTAATTCCTTGGAAAATAATTTTTGGAGGCTAAAATTCACGATTTTATGAGCTATAACACATGATTTTTAGCCATTTTTAGTTACTTTGGCCCATTAACAAATATTTTCATGCAATCTAAATTCACGATTTCATTAGCTATAACTCACGATTTTTGGTCATTTTTAGTCCTTCGATTCCTTGGCAAATAATTTTGCAGAGGCTAAAATTCACAATTTCATAAGCAATAACCCATGATGTTTAGCAATTTTTAGTCGTTCCAATTACTTGCCAAATAATTTTGTAAAGGTAAAAATTCATGATTTCATGAGCAATAACTCATGATTTTCATGGAGGCCAAAATTTATGATTTCATGAGTTATACCCCCATGATTTTTGGTCATTTTTAGTCATTTCGATGCATTAACAAATAATTTCATGTGGTCTATATTCATGATTTCATGAGCTATAACTCATGATTTTTGGTAATTTTTACCCGTTCCGACCGTTTGGCAAATAATTTCTTAGTGGCCAAAATACCCGTTCCGACCGTTTGGCAATTTTTAGATGTTCTGATTCATTAGCAAATTATTTCGTGAAGGCTAAATTTTACGATTTCATAAGCTATAACCCATGATTATTGGCCATTTTTAATTATTCTGACACATTAACAAATAATGTTATGGAGCCTAAATTCATTATTTCATGAGTTATAACTCATAATTTTTCATCATTTTTAGTCATTCCAACCACTTGACAAATAATTTCATAGAGGCTAAAATTCAGGATTTTATGAGCTATTACTCACGATTTTTGGCCATTTCTGGCCATTCTAATTTCTTGGAAAATAATTTCTTGGAGGCCAAAATTCACGATTTCACGAGTTATAGCCTATGATTTTTGCCATTTTAGTCATTCTAATTTCTTTGCAAATAAATTTGTGGAGGCCAAAATTCATGATTTCATGAGCTATAACCCATGATTTTTAGCAACTTTTATCCATTTCAACCCATTAACAAATAATTTCATGTGGTCTATATTCATGATTTCATGAGCTATAGCTCACGATTTTTGGTCATTTTTAGTCATTTTGACCTCATGTTAAATAATTTGCGAGGCCAAAATTCATAATTTCATGAGCTATAATCCATAATTTTTGGCCAATTTAGCGCTTCAACCCATTAGCAAATAATTTCAAGTAGTATATTCACGATTTCATGAGCAATAATTCATGATTTTTGGTAATTTTTAGTCATTCCTATCTCTTGGCAAATAATTTTGCAGATGTCAAAATTCACGATTTTATGAACTATAATCCATAATTTTTGGCTAGTTTTAATCATTCTGATTCCATGGCAAATAAGTTCGTAGAGGCCAAAATTAAGGATTTCATAAGCTATAACCCATGATTTTTATCCATTTTTAGTTATTCCGATGCATTAACAAATAATTTCATGAAGTCTAAATGCACGATTTCTTGAGCTATAACTCACTATTTTTACGTCATTGTTAGTCGTTCCAACCTCTTGGAAAATAATTTTACAAAGGCAAAAATTCACAATTTCACAAGCTATAACCCACTATTTTTGGTCACTTTTAGTCATTCTAATTCCTTGGAAAATAATTTTTTGGAGGCTAAAATTCACAATTTCATAAGCAATAACCCATGATGTTTAGCAATTTTTAGTCGTTCAATTACTTGCCAAATAATTTTGTAAAGGTAAAATTCATGATTTCATGAGCAATAACTCATGATTTTCATGGAGGCCAAAATTTATGATTTCATGAGTTATACCCCCATGATTTTTGGTCATTTTTAGTCATTTCGATGCATTAACAAATAATTTCATGTGGTCTATATTCATGATTTCATGAGCTATAACTCATGATTTTTGGTAATTTTTAGTCATTCTAATTTCTTGGCAAATAATTTCTTAGTGGCCAAAATACCGTTCAGACGTTTGGCAATTTTAGATGTTGATTCATTAGCAAATTATTTCGTGAAGGCTAAATTTTACGATTTCATAAGCTATAACCCATGATTATTGGCCATTTTTAATTATTCTGACACATTAACAAATAATGTTATGGAGCCTAAATTCATTATTTCATGAGTTATAACTCATAATTTTTCATCATTTTTAGTCATTCCAACCACTTGACAAATAATTTCATAGAGGCTAAAATTCAGGATTTTATGAGCTATTACTCACGATTTTTGGCCATTTCTGGCCATTCTAATTTCTTGGAAAATAATTTCTTGGAGGCCAAAATTCACGATTTCACGAGTTATAGCCTATGATTTTTTGCCATTTTTAGTCATTCTAATTTCTTTGCAAATAAATTTGTGGAGGCCAAAATTCATGATTTCATGAGCTATAACCCATGATTTTTAGCAACTTTTATCCATTTCAACCCATTAACAAATAATTTCATGCAGTCTAAATTCATGATTTCATGAGCTATAGCTCACGATTTTTGGTCATTTTTAGTCATTTTGACCTCATGTTAAATAATTTGCAGAGGCCAAAATTCATAATTTCATGAGCTATAATCCATAATTTTGGCCATTTTTAATCGTTCAGAGTTCTTGGCAAATAATTTTATAGAGGATAAAATTCACAATTTTATGAGCTGTAACTCATAATTTTTAACCATTTTTAGTCGTCCCGACGATTAACAAATAATTTCATGCAACCTAAATTCTGGATTTCATGTGCTATAACTCATGGTTTTTAGTTATTTTTAGTCGTTCCGACTTCTTGGCAAATAATTTTGTAGAGGTCAAAATTCACGATTTCATGAGCTATAACTGACGATATTTGGCCATTTTTAGTTGTTCCGATTCCTTAACAAATAATTTCCTGAAGGCCAAAAGTCACAACTTCACGAGCTATAACCCACAATTTTTAACCATTTTTAGTCATTCAGATTTGTTGGCTAATAATTTCATCGAGGCCAAAGATAATGATTATAAGAGTTATAACCCATGATTTTTTTGCTATTTTTTGTCGTTCTTATTTATCGATAAATAATTTTGTGGAGAACAAAATACATGATTTTATCAGCTATAACACATGATTTTTTTACCATTTTAGTTACTTTGGCCCATTAACAAATATTTTCATGCAATCTAAATTCACGATTTCATTAGCTATAACTCACGATTTTTGGTCATTTTCAGTCGTTCCGACCTCTTGGTAAATAATTTTGCAGAGGCTAAAATTCACGATTTCATGTGCTATAATCCATGATCTTTGGCCAATTTTAGTACTTCAGTTTTTTTAGCAAATAATTTTGCAAAGGCCAAAATTCTCGATTTAATGAGCAATAGGCAAATAATCTTGCAGAGGCCAAATTTACGATTTAATGAGCTATAGGTAAATAATTTTGCAGAGGCCAAAATTCACGATTTAATGAGCTATAGTTCATGATTTTTCATCATTTTTAGTCATTCAGATTCCTCGGCAAATAATTTTTTGGAGAACAAAATTCACAATTCTATGAGCTGTAATCAATAATTTTGGCCATTTTTAGTCGTCCCGATGCATTAACAAATAAGTTCATGCAATACAAATTCATGATTTCATGAGCTATAACAAGTGATTTTTAGTTATTTTCAGTCATTCCGACCTCTCTGCAAATAATTTCGCAGAGGCCAAAATTCACGATTTCATGAGCTATAACCCATGATTTTTAGCCATTGTCAGTCGTTCTGATTCCTTGACAATTGGTCAAGGCCAAAATTAATGATTACATGAGTTATAACCCTTGATTTTTGGCCAGTTTTTGTCATTCTTATTCCTAGGCAAATAATTTTATGAAGAACAAAATTCACAATTTCATGAGCTACAACCCATGATTTTTGGCCATTTTAGTCATTTCGACCCAATAACAAATAATTTCATGCAATCTAAATTTACGATTTCATTAGCTATAACTCACGATTTTTTATCAATTTTAGTCGTTCCGATCTCTACACAAATAATTTTGCAGAGGCTAAAATTCACGATTTCATGTGCTATAATCCATGATCTTTGGCCAATTTTAGTACTTGATTTTTAGCAAATAATTTTGCAGAGGCCAAAATTCTCGATTTAATGAGCTATAGGTAAATAATTTTGAGAGGCCAAATTTACGATTTAATGAGCTATAGGTAAATAATTTTGCGAGGCCAAAATTCACGATTTAATGAGCTATAGTTCATGATTTTTCATCATTTTAGTCATTCGATTCCTTGGCAAATAATTTTTGGAGAACAAAATTCACAATTCTATGAGCGTAATCAATAATTTTGGCCATTTTAGTCATTCGATGCATTAACAAATAATTTCATGCAATACAAATTCATGATTTCATGAGCTATAACAAGTGATTTTTAGTTATTTTCAGTCATTCCGACCTCTCTGCAAATAATTTCGCAGAGGCCAAAATTCACGATTTCATGAGCTATAACCCATGATTTTTAGCCATTGTCAGTCGTTCTGATTCCTTGACAATTGGTCAAGGCCAAAATTAATGATTACATGAGTTATAACCCTTGATTTTTGGCCAGTTTTTGTCATTCTTATTCCTAGGCAAATAATTTTATGAAGAACAAAATTCACAATTTCATGAGCTACAACCCATGATTTTTGACCATTTTAGTCATTTCGACCCAATAACAAATAATTTCATGCAATCTAAATTTACGATTTCATTAGCTATAACTCACGATTTTTTATCAATTTTAGTCGTTCCGACCTCTACGCAAATAATTTTGCAGAGGCTAAAATTCACGATTTCATGAGCTATAATCCATAATTTTTGGTCATTTTTTATCATTCTGATTCCATGGCAAATAATTTTGTGGAGACTAAAATTCACGATTTCATGAACTATAACCCATGATTTTTGACCATTTCTAGTCATTCCCACACATTAACAAATAATTTCATGCAAGCTAAAATTTACGATTTCATAAACTATAACTCATGATTTTTAGTTATTGCATGAGCTATAACTCATGATTTTTAGTTATTTATAGTCGTTCCGACCTCTTAGCAAATAATTTCGTAGAGGCCAAAATTCATAATTTCATGAGCTATAACCCATGATTTTTGGCTATTTTAGTCATTCGATTCCTTGGCAAATAATTTTATGGAGTCTAAATTCACGATTTCATTAGCTATAACTCATGATTTTTGGTCATTTTTAGTCCTTAGATTTCTTGGCAAATAATTTTTAGAGGCCAAAATTCACAATTTCATGAGCTATGACCCATAATTTTGGCCATTTTAGTCATTTCAACCCATTAACAAATAATTTCAAGTAGTATATTCACGATTTCATGAGCAATAATTCATGATTTTTGGTAATTTTTAGTCATTCCTATCTCTTGGCAAATAATTTTGCAGAGGCCAAAATTCGATTTCATGAACTATAACCCATAATTTTTGGCTAGTTTTAATCATTCGATTCCATGGCAAATAAGTTAGTAGAGGCCAAAATTAAGGATTTCATAAGCTATAACCCATGATTTTTGGCCATTTTTAGTTATTCGATGCATTAACAAATAATTTCATGAAGTCTAAATGCGATTTCTTGAGCTATAACTCACTATTTTTGTCATTGTTAGTCGTTCCAACCTCTTGGAAAATAATTTTACAAAGGCAAAATTCACAATTTCATAAGCTATAACCCACTATTTTGGTCACTTTTAGTCATTCTAATTCCTTGGAAAATAATTTTTTGGAGGCTAAAATTCACAATTTCATAAGCTATAACCCATGATGTTTAGCAATTTTTAGTCGTTCAATTACTTGCCAAATAATTTTGTAAGGTAAAATTCATGATTTCATGAGCAATAACTCATGATTTTCATGGAGGCCAAAATTTATGATTTCATGAGTTATACCCCATGATTTTTGGTCATTTTTAGTCATTTCGATGCATTAACAAATAATTTCATGTCATTTAAATTCACAATTTCATGAGCTATAACTCACGATTTATGGTCATTTTTAGTCATTCGACCTTGTGACAAATAATTTCACAATGGCCAAAATACGATTTTATGTGTTATAACCCAAGATGTTTGGCAATTTTTAGATGTTACGATTCCTTAGCAAATTATTTCGTGGAGGCCAAACTTCACGATTTTATAAGCTATAACCCATGATTATTGGCCATTTTTAGTTATTCTAGCATTAACAAATAATTTAAGGAGTCTAAATTCACGTTTTCATGAGTTATAACTCATATTTTTGTTAGTTTTATTTGTTCCCACCTCAAGGCAAATAATTTTGTAGAGGTCAAAATTCACGATTTCATGAGCTATAGCTCACGATTTTTGGCCATTTTGGTCATTCGATTCCTTGGCAAAAATTTCTTGGAGGCCAAAATTCACAATTTCATGAGCTATAACTTATGATTTTGACCATTTTTAGTCCTTGATTCCTTGGCAAATAATTTTGTGGAGGCCAAAATTCCGATTTCATGAGCTATAACCCACAATTTTTAACCATTTTTAGTCGTTCGATTCCTTGGCAAATAATTTAATGAAAGCCAAAATTCCGATTTCATGAGGTATAACCCATGATATTTGGCTATTTTAGTCATTCGATTCCTTGGCAAATAATTTTATGGAGTCTAAATTCACGATTTCATTAGCTATAACTCATGATTTTTGGTCATTTTTAGTCCTTAGATTTCTTGGCAAATAATTTTTAGAGGCCAAAATTCACAATTTCATGAGCTATGACCCATAATTTTTGGCCAATTTCTGCCGCTTCAACCCATTAGCAAATAATTTCAAGTAGTATATTCACGATTTCATGAGCAATAATTCATGATTTTTGGTAATTTTTAGTCATTCCTATCTCTTGGCAAATAATTTTGCGAGGCCAAAATTCGATTTCATGAACTATAACCCATAATTTTTGGCTAGTTTTAATCATTCGATTCCATGGCAAATAATTTTGTAGAGGTCAAAATTCACGATTTCATAAGCTATAACCCATGATTTTTGGCCATTTTTAGTTATTCGATGCATTAACAAATAATTTCATGAAGTCTAAATGCGATTTCTTGAGCTATAACTCACTATTTTTGTCATTGTTAGTCGTTCAACCTCTTGGAAAATAATTTTACAAAGGCAAAATTCACAATTTCATGAGCTATAACCCACTATTTTGGTCACTTTTAGTCATTCTAATTCCTTGGAAAATAATTTTTTGGAGGCTAAAATTCACAATTTCATAAGCAATAACCCATGATGTTTAGCAATTTTTAGTCGTTCAATTACTTGCCAAATAATTTTGTAAGGTAAAATTCATGATTTCATGAGCAATAACTCATGATTTTCATGGAGGCCAAAATTTATGATTTCATGAGTTATACCCCATGATTTTTGGTCATTTTTAGTCATTTCGATGCATTAACAAATAATTTCATGTGGTCTATATTCATGATTTCATGAGCTATAACTCATGATTTTTGGTAATTTTTAGTCATTCGACCTTGTGACAAATAATTTCTTAGTGGCCAAAATACGATTCGGAAATGTTTGGCAATTTTTAGATGTTACGATTCATTAGCAAATTATTTCGTGAAGGCTAAATTTTACGATTTCATAAGCTATAACCCATGATTATTGGCCATTTTAATTATTCGACACATTAACAAATAATATTATGGAGTCTAAATTCATAATTTCATGAGTTATAACTCACAATTTTCGGTCATTTTTAGTCATTCTGACCTTGTGACAAATAATTTCATAGAGGCCAAAATTCAGGATTTCATGAGCTATAACTCATGATTTATAGCCATTACTAGCAATTCTAATTTCTTGGCAAATAATTTCTTATAGGCCAAAATTCACGATTTCACGAGCTATAACCCACGATTTTTAGCCATTTTTAGTTACACTTATTCCTTTGCAAATAATTTTGTGGAGGCCAAAATTCACGATTTTATGAGCTATAACCCATGATTTTTAGCCAATTTTATTCATTTTTACCCATTAACAAATAATTTTATTTAGTCTAAATCCATGAATTCGTGAGCTATAACTCACGATTTTTTATCATTTTTATTTGTTTTGACCTCTCGGCAAATAATTTTGCAAAGGTCGAGCTATAATCCGTGATTTTTGGCCATTTTTAATCGTTCACAGTCCTTGGGAAATAATTTCATGGAGGAGAAAATTCACAATTTTATGAGCTGTAACCCATAATGTTTACCCATTTTTAGTCGTCCAGATGATTAACAAAAAATTTCATGCAATCTAAATTCTAGATGTCATGAGATATAACTCATGGTTTTTAGTTTTTTTAGCCGTTCCGACCTCTTGGCAAATAATTTCGCAGAGGCCAAAATTCACGATATCATGAACTATAACCCACGATATTTGGCCATTTTTAGTTGTTCCGATTCCTTAACAAATAATTTCCTGAAGGCCAAAATTCACAACTTCACGAGCTATAACCCACGATTTTTAGCCATTTTTAGTTTTTCTGATACGTTGGCTAATAATTTCATCGAGGCAAAAATTAACGATTATAAGAGTTATAACCCATGATTTTTTGTTATTTTTGGTCATTCGTACTCATCGGCAAATAATTTTGTGGAGAACAAAACACAAGATTTTATGAGCTATAACACATGACTTTTTGCCATTTTAGTCACTTTGGCCCATTAACAAATATTTTCATGCAATCTAAATTCACGATTTCATTAGCTATAACTCACGATTTTTGGTCATTTTCAGTCGTTTCGACGTCTTGGCAAATAATTTTGTAGAGGCTAAAATTCACGATTTCATGTACTGTAATGCATGATTTTTGGCCATTTTTAGTATTTCAGTTTCCCTCGCAAATAATTTTGCAGAGGCCAAAATTCACGATTTAATGAGTTATAGTTCATGATTTGCAGCCATTTTTAGTCGTTCAGATTCCTTAGCAAATAATATTATGGAGAACAAAGTTCACGATTTTATGAGCCGTAACCAATAATTTTTGGCCATTTTTCGTCGTCCCGACGCATTAACAAATAATTTCATGCAATCCAAATTCACAATTTCATGAGCTATAACTCATGATTTTTAGTTATTTTTAGTCATTCCGATCTCTTTGCAAATAATTTTGCGGAGGCCAAAATTCATGATTTCGTGAGCTCTAACCGATGATTTTTAGTCATTTTTAGTCGTTCTGACTCCTTAGGAAATAATTTCATCGAGGACAAAATTAATAATTACATGAGGTATAGCCCTTGATATTTGGCCAGTTTTTGTCATTTTTATTCCTAGGCAAATAATTATGTGAAGAACAAAAGTCACGATTTCATGAGCTATAACCCATGATTTTTTACCATTTTAGTCGTTTCGACCCAATAACAATTAATTTCATGCATTCTAAATTTACGATTTCATTAGCTATAACTCATGATTTTTGGTCAATTTTAGTCGTTCTGACCTCTACGAAAATAATATTCCAGAGGCTATAATTCACGATTTCATTAACTATAACCCATAATTTATTATTATTTTTAATCATTCTGATTCCGTGGCAAATAATTTCGTGGAGGCCAAAATTTACGATTTCATGAGCTATAACCCATGATTTTTTGCCATTTCTAGTCATTCCCACACATTAACAAATAATTTCATGCAAGCCAAAATTCACGAATTCATGAGCTATAACTCATGATTTTTAGTTATTTTTAGTCATTCGATTCCTTGGCAAATAATTTCGTGGAGGCCAAAATTTACGATTTCATGAGCTATAACCCACGATTTTTAGCCATTTTTAGTTACACTTATTCCTTTGCAAATAATTTTATGGAGGCCAAAATTCATGATTTCATGAGCTACAACCCATGATTTTTAGCTATTTTTAGTCATTCTAACTCTTTAGCAAATAATTTCGTAGAGAGAAAAATTCACGATTTCGTTAGCTATAACCCTTGAATTTTGGCCTTTTTAGTCATTCTGATTCCTTGGCAAATAATTTCATGGAGGTCAAAATTTTCGATTTTATGAGCTGTAACCGACTATTTTTGGCCATTTTTAGTCATTTCGATTTATTAATAAATAATTTTGTGGAGACAAAAATTATTGATATCAAGAGCTATAACTCTCGATTTTTCACCATTTTTAGTCGTTCTGATTCCTTGGTAAATAATCTTGCAGAGGCCAAAATTAACAATTTCATGAGTTGTAACCCATTATTTTGGCTATTTTTTGCAATTCTAATTCCTTGGCAAATAATTTTGTGGAGGCCAAAATTCATGATTTCATACGCGATAACGCAAGATATTTGGCCATTTTTAATCGTTTTGACCCATTAACAAATAATTTCATGCAAGCTAAAATTTACGATTTCATGAGCTATAACTCATGATTTTAGTTATTTTTAGTCATTCCGACCTCTTAGCAAATAATTTCGTAGAGGCCAAAATTCATAATTTCATGAGCTATAACCCATGATTTTTGGCTATTTTTAGTTATTCTGACGCATTAACAAATAATTTCATGTCATTTAAATTCACAATTTCATGAGCTATAACTCACGATTTATGGTCATTTTTAGCCGTTCCGACAGTTTGGCAAATAATTTCACAATGGCCAAAATACACGATTTTATGTGTTATAACCCAAGATGTTTGGCAATTTTTAGATGTTCTGATTCCTTAGCAAATTATTTCGTGGAGGCCAAACTTCACGATTTTATAAGCTATAACCCATGATTATTGGCCATTTTTAGTTATTCGGACACATTAACAAATAATATTATGGAGTCTAAATTCATAATTTCATGAGTTATAACTCACAATTTTCGGTCATTTTTAGTCATTCTGACCTTGTGACAAATAATTTCATAGAGGCCAAAATTCAGGATTTCATGAGCTATAACTCATGATTTATAGCCATTACTAGCAATTCTAATTTCTTGGCAAATAATTTCTTATAGGCCAAAATTCACGATTTCACGAGCTATAACCCACGATTTTTAGCCATTTTTAGTTACACTTATTCCTTTGCAAATAATTTTGTAGGCCAAAATTCACGATTTTATGAGCTATAACCCATGATTTTTAGCCATTTTTAGTTATTTTTAGTCATTCTAACTCTTTAGCAAATAATTTTATTTAGTCTAAATTCATGATTTCATGAGCTATAACTCACGATTTTTATCATTTTATTTGTTTTGACCTCTCGGCAAATAATTTTGTAGGCCAAAATTCATAATTTCATGAGCTATAATCCATGATTTTGGCCATTTTTAGTCGTTCGATTCCTTGGCAAATAATTTCATGGAGGAGAAAATTCACAATTTTATGAGCTATAACCCATAATGTTTACCCATTTTTAGTCGTCGGATGATTAACAAAAATTTCATGCAATCTAAATTCTAGATGTCATGAGATATAACTCATGGTTTTAGTTTTTAGCCGTTCGACCTCTTGGCAAATAATTTCGTGGAGGCCAAAATTCACGATTTCATGAACTATAACCCATGATTTTGGCCATTTTTAGTTGTTCGATTCCTTAACAAATAATTTCACGAGGCCAAAATTCACAATTTCATGAGCTATAACCCACGATTTTTAGCCATTTTTAGTTGTTCGATTCCTTGGCAAATAATTTCATCGAGGCAAAATTAACGATTATAAGAGTTATAACCCATGATTTTTGTTATTTTTGGTCATTTTTAGTCATTCGATTCCTTGGCAAATAATTTTGTGGAGAACAAAACACAAGATTTTATGAGCTATAACACATGACTTTTTGCCATTTTAGTCACTTTGGCCCATTAACAAATATTTTCATGCAATCTAAATTCACGATTTCATTAGCTATAACTCACGATTTTTGGTCATTTTTAGTCGTTCGACCTCTTGGCAAATAATTTTGTAGAGGCTAAAATTCACGATTTCATGTCTTGTAATGCATGATTTTGGCCATTTTAGTCATTTCGATTTATTAATAAATAATTTTGTGGAGGCCAAAATTCACGATTTAATGAGTTATAGTTCATGATTTTTGACCATTTTAGTCGTTCGATTCCTTAGCAAATAATATTATGGAGAACAAAGTTCACGATTTTATGAGCTATAACCAATAATTTTGGCCATTTTAGTCATTCCCACACATTAACAAATAATTTCATGCAATCCAAATTCACAATTTCATGAGCTATAACTCATGATTTTAGTTATTTTTAGTCATTCGATTCCTTGGCAAATAATTTTATGGAGGCCAAAATTCATGATTTCATGAGCTATAACCCATGATTTTGGTCATTTTTAGTCGTTCGATTCCTTAGCAAATAATTTCATCGAGGACAAAATTAATAATTACATGAGCTATAACCCATGATTTTGGCCATTTTAGTCATTCGATTCCTTGGCAAATAATTTTGTGGAGAACAAAACACAAGATTTTATGAGCTATAACCCATGATTTTTACCATTTTAGTCGTTCGATTCCTTAACAAATAATTTCATGCAATCTAAATTCACGATTTCATTAGCTATAACTCATGATTTTGGTCAATTTTAGTCGTTCGACCTCTTGGCAAATAATTTCATAGAGGCCAAAATTCACGATTTCATTAGCTATAACCCATGATTTTAGTTATTTTTAGTCATTCGATTCCTTGGCAAATAATTTCGTGGAGGCCAAAATTTATGATTTCATGAGCTATAACCCATGATTTTTTGCCATTTCTAGTCATTCCCACACATTAACAAATAATTTCATGCAAGCCAAAATTCACGAATTCATGAGCTATAACTCATGATTTTAGTTATTTTTAGTCATTCCGACCTCTTAGCAAATAATTTCGTAATGGCGAAAATTTATGATTTCATGAGGTATAACACACAATGTTTGCCATTTTTAGTCGCTCTAATTTCTTAGCAAATAATTTCAAAAATTCTCGGTTTCTTGAGCTACAACCCATGATTTTTAGCTATTTTTAGTCATTCTAACTCTTTAGCAAATAATTTCGTAGAGAGAAAAATTCACGATTTCGTTAGCTATAACCCATGATTTTTGGTCATTTTTAGTCATTCTGATTCCTTGGCAAATAATTTCATGGAGGTCAAAATTTTCGATTTTATGAGCTGTAACCGACTATTTTTGGCCATTTTTAGTCATTTCGATTTATTAATAAATAATTTTGTGGAGACAAAAATTATTGATATCAAGAGCTATAACTCTCGATTTTTCACCATTTTTAGTCGTTCTGATTCCTTGGTAAATAATCTTGCAGAGGCCAAAATTAACAATTTCATGAGTTGTAACCCATTATTTTGGCTATTTTTTGCAATTCTAATTCCTTGGCAAATAATTTTGTGGAGGCCAAAATTCATGATTTCATACGCGATAACGCAAGATATTTGGCCATTTTTAATCGTTTTGACCCATTAACAAATAATTTCATGCTGTTAAAATTCACGATTACATGAGCTATAACTTACGATTTTTTATCGTTTCGACCGCTAGGCCAATAATTTTGTGGAGGCCAAAATTTATGATTTCATGAGCTTTCCATGCTTTTTGTTCGTTTTTACTCATTCTGATACCATGGTAAATAATTTCGTAGTGACCAAAATTCACAATTTCAAGAGCTATAACCCATGATTTTTGGTCATTTTATGTCATTCTGAGGAATTAACAAATAATTTAATGCAATCTAAATTCATGATTTGATGAGATATAACTCATAGTTTTTAGTTGCTTTTAGTCGTTCGGTCTCTTAGCAAATAATTTCGCTTAGGCCAAAATTCACGATTTCGCCCACGATGTTTAGCCATTTTTAGTTGTTTTGATTCCTTAAAAAATAATTTCGTGGATGCCAAAATTCACGATTTCATGAGCTATAACCCACTATGTTTAGCCATTTTTAGTCATTCTGATTCCTCAAAAAATAATTTTATGGAGGCCAAAATTAACGATTTCATTATAACCCATAATTTTGGCTACTTTTTGTCATCCTAATTTCTTGGCAAATAATTTTTTGGAGGCTAAAATTCACAATTTCATGAGCTATAACAGAAGATTTTTGGCCATTTTTGACATTTTGACCTGTTAATAAATAATTTCATGTAGTCTAAATTTATGATTTCATGAGGTATAACTGTGAATTTTGGTCAATTTTTGTCATTCCGACCCCTTAATAAATATTTTTGCAGAGGCCAAAAGTCACGATTTCATGAGCTATAACCCACGATTTTTAGCCATTTTTAGTCCTTCTGATTCCTTAGCAAATAATTTCATGTAGGCAAAAATTTACGATTTCATGAGTTATAACCCATACTTTTTGGCCATTTTTAGTCGTTCTGATTCCTTGGTGTTGATGTCCTGGGATTCAGCAGCGATATTAGAGGATAATCCTGAAAAGCAGTGGGGCTTAAGGGTTGATATATCAAATGTAAGGATCCCTTCATCTTTTTAGACGGCCGATCCCCTGCTAGGAATGAGAGTTCTACAAAACTACAAGTAGATTAGAGGACCGGAGTTGGATTCTCCGGTGATTCCTCCGACGATCAAGTCAGTATAGAGCTTGAGTGGGGAACCAACGAACTGAATTAGTTCTGAATATGCAGAGATTATATTATTTTGCCAGAGATGGCTTACCTGTGGCCCCGGAGGGCTCTCCCGGGGGGCCTCCTAGTCAATAGGCGATGAGTCTACATATATACCCAGCTGAGAGGGGTAGATGAGTAACTTTGGCCGACTCCAGGTATGCTGCTGAATCGATAAATAGCTTACAGGTGTCGGCTGCAGATGAGATGAGTCACCACTGATCTGATGTGGTGGCGACTGAAGAGACATGGAGGGTGATGAGTCATGAAGACTCGTGGCACGAGCAATGATGAAAATGGACAGTTGTTAGTGCGGAGTTCAAGGTCAAACCGCCTCTCGATTCTTCTTTGCGAGCTAAACGACAAGTACCGACATTTTATCGACCTCACAAGTTGTTGACCCGGCCTTGAGTGAATGAGGGGGATCAACTCAAATGATGAGGTTGAGTGAGAGCTTGCCTCGACTCGGCCCTCCTCGGAAAGGGATGAGTGCCCATACTATCTCGAAATGCCTGGCCGGGTGAGCTAACCTCGATCAAGGATATGATACACGGCTCAATCTTAAGGAGGATTAGGACTTAGGTTTATTGTTGACATAATACTTGGCAAATACTTCTGTGGAGGAAGAAATTCATGGATTCATGAGCTATAACCTATGAATTTTGGTCATTTATAGTCATTTCGAGCCATTAACCAAAAATTTTAGGGAGTCTAAATTCATGATTTCGTGAGCTATAAATCACAATTGTTTGTCATTTGCAGTCATTCCGACCTCTTAGTACATAATTTCACAGAGGCCAAAATTCATGATTTCATGTGCTTACGCACTATTTTTGCCCATTTTTAGACTTTGTAATTCCTTGGCAAATAATTTTATGGAGGCCAAAATTCACGATTTCATCACCTTTAACACAATATTTTTTGCCATTTTTAGTCATTCTAATTCTTTCGAAAATAATTTCATGAAGACTAAAATTCACGATTTAATGAACTATAACCCATGATTTTTAGGCATTTTCAATCATTCTGATTCCTTAGCAAATTATTTCTAAGAGTCTAAAATTCATGATTTTGTGAGCTATAACCCACGATCTTTGGCCATTTTTAGTCGTTCTGATTCCTTGGCAAATAATTTCATGGCGGCCACAATTCACGATTTCATGGGTTATCACACCGATTTTTAGTCATTTTTAGTCATTCTAATTCCTTGTCAAATAATTTCATACCAGCCAAAATTAATGCTTTCATGAGTTATAACCCATGATTTTAGGCTATTTTTACTCATTCTGATTCCTTGGCAAACAATTTTGTGGAGGCTATAAAATTCGCGGATTCATGACCTATAACCCATAATTTTTTACCATTTTTAGTTGTTTCAACCCATTAACAAATAATTTCATGCTGACTAAACTCCTAATTTCCTGAGCTATAACTCATGATTTTTGGTCATTTTTAGTTGTTCCGACCTCTTAGCATATAATTTTACATAGGCCAAAATTCAGATTTCATGAGCTATAACCCATGATTTTTGGCTATTTTTAATCGTTCTGATTCCTTGGCAAATAATTTCATGGAGTCCAAAATTCACGATTTCATGAGCTATAACCCATGATTTTTAGCCATTTTGAGTCGTTCTCATTTCTTAGCAAATAATTTTATGGAGGCTAAAATTCTTGGTTTCATGAGCAATAAGCCATCATTTTTTGCCATTTTTAGTCATCCGACCGAATAACAAATAATTTCATTGAGTCTAAATTCACAATTTCCTAAGCTATAACTCATGATTTTTGTCATTTTAAGTTGTTTCGACCTCTAGGCCAATAATTTCGTAGAGGCCAAAATTCATGATTTTATGAGCTATACTCCATCCTTTTTAGCCTTTTTTACTCATTTTGCTACCACGGCAAATAATTTGGTAGTGACCAAAATTCACGATTTCATGAGCTGTAACCCATAATTTTTGGCTATTGTTTATCGTTCTGATTCGTTAGCTAATAATTTCGTAGAGGCCACAATTTACGATTTCGTAAGCCATCACCCCCGATTTTAGCCATTTTTAGTCATTTTGATTCCTTGACAAATAATTTCGTAGAGGCCAAAATTAACGATTTCATGAGTTATAACCCATGATATTTTGCCATTTTTAGTCATTATGATTCCTTGGCAAATAATTTAGTAGAGGCCAAAATTCATGATTTCTAAAGCTATAACCCTTGATTTCAAGCCATTTTTAGTCGTTTCAACCCATTATAAAATAATTTCATGTAGTCTAAATTTACGATTTCATGAGCTATAACTAATGATATTTGGTAATTTTTAGTCATTCCGACCTCTTAGCAAATAATTTTGTAGAGTCCAAAATTCACGATTTCATGAGCTAGCCCATAATTTTTTGTCATTTTTAGTCGTTCTGATTCCATGACAAATAATTTCATTGAGGCTAAAATTCACGATTTCATGAGCTATAACCCATTATTTTTGGCCATTTTAGTCATTCGATTCCTTAGCAAATAATTTTATGGAGGCCAAAAATCGTGGATTCATGAGCTATAACCTAAGATTTTTGGCAATTAATAGTCATTTCAAGCAATTAACAAATAATTTTATGGAAGCTAAATTCATGATTCCATGAGCTGTAACTCATAATTTTTAGCCATTTTTAGTCCTCTGATCTTGTGGCAATTAATTTTGCAAAGGCCAAAATTCACGATTTTAAGTGCTATAACACACTATTTTTGGCCATTGTTAGTCGTTCTGATTCCTTGGCAATAATTTCGTGAAGGATAAAATTCACGATTTCTTGAGCTATAACCCATGATTTTTGGCCATTTTAGTCATTTAGAGCCATTAACAAATAATTTTATTGAGCCTAAATTCACGATTTCATGAGCTATAACCCATGATTTTTGTCATTTTTAGTCCTTCGATTCCTTGGCAAATAATTTCATGGAGGCCAAAATTCATGATTTCATGAGCTATAACCCACTATTTTTGGCTATTTTTAGTCATTTTTAGTCGTTCGATTCCTTAGCAAATAATTTCATTGAGGCCAAATACATGATTTCATGAAATATAATGCATAATTTTTAGCCATTTTTAGTCGTTCGATTCCTTAGCAAATAATTTCATAGAGGCCAAAATTCACGATTTCATGAGTTATAACCCATGATTTTTAGCCATTTTAGTCATTCGATTCCTTAGAAAATAATTTTGTAGAGATGAAAATTCATAATTTCATGAGCTATAACTCATAATTTTTGGTCATTTTTAGTTATTTGACCGGTTAATAAATAATTTTATGGAATCTAAATTCACGATTTCTTGAGCTATAACTCACAATTTTGGTCATTTTTAGTCGTTCGATTCCTTGGCAAATAATTTTATGGAATCTAAATTCACGATTTCATGAGCTATAACCCATGATTTTTAGCCATTTTAGTCATTTTTAGTCGATTCGATTCCTTGGCAAATAATTTCGTGAGAGCAAAATTCACGATTTCATGAGCTATAACCCATGATTTTTAGCCATGTTTAGACATTCGATTAGTTGGCAAATAATTTAGTAGAGAGCAAAATTCACGATTTCATGAGCTATAACCCGTGATTTCTAGCCATGTTTAGACATTCGATTCATTGGCAAACAATTTTGTGGAGGCTAAAATTCACGATATCATGAGCTATAACCCGTGATTTCTAGCCATGTTTAGACATTCGATTCATTGGCAAACAATTTTGTGGAGGCAAAATTCACGATATCATGAGCTATAACCCACGATTTTTGACCATTTTCAATCATTCGATTCCTTGGCAAATAATTTCAGTAGAGGCCAAAATTCACGATTTCATGAGCTATAACCCACTATTTTTGGCCATTTTAGTCATTCGATTCCTTGGCAAATAATTTTATGGAGGCCAAAATTTATGATTTTATGAGCTATAACTCATGATTTTTAGCCATTTTAGTCATCCGACCCAATAACAAATAATTTCATAGAGTCTAAATTCATAATTCACGGTAAATAATTTTATGGAGGCTAAAATTCATGATTTTATGAGCTATAACTCATGATTTTTAGCCATTTTAGTCATCCGACCCAATAACAAATAATTTCATAGAGTCTAAATTCATAATTCATGAGCTATAACCCATGATTTTTGGTCATTTTAAGTTGTTTCGACCTCTAGGCAAATAATTTCACCTAGGCCAAAATTCACGATTTCATGAGCTACCCATGCTTTTGGCCTTTTTAGTCATTTTGATTCCATGGAAAATAATTTCTTAGTGTCCAAAATTCATGATTTCATGAGCTATAACTCACTATTTTTGGCTATTTTTAGTCATCCGACCCAATAACAAATAATTTCATAGAGTCTAAATTCATAATTCACGGTAAATAATTTTATGGAGGCTAAAATTCATGATTTTATGAGCTATAACTCATGATTTTTAGCCATTTTAGTCATCAAATAGAATAACAAATAATTTCATTGAGTCTAAATTCACAATTTCCTAAGCTATAACTCATGATTTTTGTCATTTTAAGTTGTTTCGACCTCTAGGCAAATAATTTCACCTAGGCCAAAATTCACGATTTCATGAGCTACCCATGCTTTTGGCCTTTTTAGTCATTTTGATTCCATGGAAAATAATTTCTTAGTGTCCAAAATTCATGATTTCATGAGCTATAACTCACTATTTTTGGCTATTTTTAGTCATCCGACCCAATAACAAATAATTTCATAGAGTCTAAATTCACAATTCATGAGCTATAACTTATGATTTTTGTCATTTTAGTTGTTTTGACCTCTAGGCAAATAATTTCACCTAGGCCAAAATTCACAATTCCATTAGCTATAAACTTGGATTTTTAGCCACTTTTAGTCATTTTGATTCCATGGCTAATAATTTCTTAGTGTCCAAAGTTCATGATTTCATGAGTTATAACCCACTATTTTTGGCTATTTTTAGTCATTCGACCTCTTGGCAAATAATTTTGTGGAGGCCAAAATTTATGATTTTATGAGCTATAACCTATGATTTTTGGCCTTTTTAGTCATTTTAATTCCTTAGCAAATAATTTTGTAGAGAACAAAATTCACAATTCATGAGCTATAACCCATAATTTTTGCCATTTTTAGTCATTCGATTCCTTAGCAAATAATTTTGTGGAGGCCAAAATTCACGATTTCATAAGCTATAACTCATGATTTTTGTCATTTTAAGTTGTTTCGACCTCTAGGCCAATAATTTCAGTAGAGGCCAAAATTCATGATTTTATGAGCTATAACCCATGATTTTTGGCCTTTTTAGTCATTTTGATTCCTTGGCAAATAATTTGGTAGTGACCAAAATTCACGATTTCATGAGTTATAACCCATAATTTTTGGCTATTTTTAGTCATTCGATTCCTTAGCAAATAATTTCAGTAGAGGCCAAAATTCACGATTTCATAAGCTATAACCCATGATTTTTAGCCATTTTTAGTCATTTTGATTCCTTGACAAATAATTTTATTGAGCCTAAATTCACGATTTCATGAGTTATAACCCATGATATTTTGCCATTTTTAGTCATTATGATTCCTTGGCAAATAATTTAGTAGAGGCCAAAATTCATGATTTCTAAAGCTATAACCCTTGATTTCAAGCCATTTTTAGTCGTTTCAACCCATTATAAAATAATTTCATGTAGTCTAAATTCTGATTTCATGAGCTATAACTAATGATATTTGGTAATTTTAGTCATTCGACCTCTTAGCAAATAATTTTGTAGAGTCCAAAATTCATGATTTCATGAGCTAGCCCATAATTTTTTGTCATTTTTAGTCGTTCTGATTCCATGACAAATAATTTCATTGAGGCTAAAATTCACGATTTCATGAGCTATAACCCATTATTTTTGACCGGTTTTAGTCATTCTGGTTTCTTCACAAATAATTTTATGGAGGCCAAAAATCGTGGATTCATGAGCTATAACCTAAGATTTTTGGTAATTAATAGTCATTTCAAGCAATTAACAAATAATTTTATGGAAGCTAAATTCATGATTCCATGAGCTGTAACTCATAATTTTTAGCCATTTTTAGTCCTCTGATCTTGTGGCAATTAATTTTGCAAAGGCCAAAATTCACGATTTTAAGTGCTATAACACACTATTTTTGGCCATTGTTAGTCGTTCTGATTCCTTGGCAATAATTTCGTGAAGGATAAAATTCACGATTTCTTGAGCTATAACCCATGATTTTTGGCCATTTTTAGTCATTTAGAGCCATTAACAAATAATTTTATTGAGCCTAAATTCACGATTTCATGAGCTATAACCCATGATTTTTTGTCATTTTTAGTCCTTCTGATTCCTTGGCAAATAATTTCATGGAGGCCAAAATTTACGAGTTCATGAGCTATAACCCACTCTTTTTGGCTATATTTTTAATTGTTCGGATTCCTTAGCAAATAATTTCATTGAGGCCAAATACATGATTTCATGAAATATAATGCATAATTTTTAGCCATTTTTAATCGTTCTGATTCCTTAGTAAATACATTCGTAGAGGCCAAAATTTACGATTTCACGAGTTATGAGGCATGATTTTTTACCATTTTTAGTCATTCTGATTCCTTAGAAAATAATTTTGTGGAGAACAGAATTCACGATTTCATGAGCACATAATTTTGTTCATTTTAGTTATTTGACCAGTTAATAAATAATTTTATGGAATCTAAATTCACGATTTCTTGAGCTATAACTCACAATTTTTGGTCATTTTTAGTCGTCCCGGCCCCTTGGCAAATAATTTTACAGATTCTAAAATTAACGATTTCATGAGCTATAACCCATGATTTTTAGCCATGTTTAGACCTTCTTAGTCTGATTCTTTGGCAAATAATTTCGTAGAGAGCAAAATTCACGATATCATGAGCTATAACCCGTGATTTCTAGCCATGTTTAGACATTCTGATTCGTTGGCAAATAATTTCGTAGAGAGCAAAATTCACGATATCATGAGCTATAACCCGTGATTTCTAGCCATGTTTAGACATTCTGATTCGTTGGCAAATAATTTCATAGAGTGCAAAATTCACGATATCATGAGCTATAACCCGCGATTTTTAGCCATGTTTAGACATTCTGATTCATTGGCAAACAATTTCGTAGAGAGCAAAATTCACGATATCATGAGCTATAACCCACGATTTTTGACCATTTTCAATCATTCTGATTACTTGGTAAATAATTTCGAGGAGGCCAAAATTCTCGATTTCATGAGCTATAACCCACTATTTTTAACCATTTTTTATTATTCGGATTTCACGGTAAATAATTTTATGGAGGCCAAAATTTATGATTTTATGAGCTATAACTCATGATTTTTAGCCATTTTTAGTCATCCGACCCAATAACAAATAATTTCATAGAGTCTAAATTCATAATTCACGGTAAATAATTTTATGGAGGCTAAAATTCATGATTTTATGAGCTATAACTCATGATTTTTAGCCATTTTTAGTCATCCGACCCAATAACAAATAATTTCATAGAGTCTAAATTCATAATTCATGAGCTATAACTCATGATTTTTGGTCATTTTAGTTGTTTTGACCTCTAGGCAAATAATTTCACCTAGGCCAAAATTCACGATTTCATGAGCTACCCATGCTTTTTGGCCTTTTTTAGTCATTTTGATTCCATGGAAAATAATTTCTTAGTGTCCAAAATTCATGATTTCATGAGCTATAACTCACTATTTTTGGCTATTTTTAGTCATCCGACCCAATAACAAATAATTTCATAGAGTCTAAATTCACAATTCATGAGCTATAACGTATGATTTTTGGTCATTTTACGTTGTTTTGACCTCTAGGCAAATAATTTCACTTAGGCTAAAATTCACGATTTCATGAGCTCTAACCCATGCTTTTGGCCTTTTTAGTCATTTTGATTCCATGGCTAATAATTTCTTAGTGTCCAAAGTTCATGATTTCATGAGTTATAACCCACTATTTTTGGCTATTTTCAGTCGTTCTGATTCCTTGGCAAATAATTTGTGGAGGCCAAAATTCTCGATTTCATGAGCTATAACCCACTATTTTTAACCATTTTTATTATTCGATTTCACGGTAAATAATTTTATGGAGGCCAAAATTTATGATTTTATGAGCTATAACTCATGATTTTTAGCCATTTTTAGTCATCCGACCCAATAACAAATAATTTCATAGAGTCTAAATTCATAATTCACGGTAAATAATTTTATGGAGGCTAAAATTCATGATTTTATGAGCTATAACTCATGATTTTTAGCCATTTTTAGTCATCCGACCCAATAACAAATAATTTCATAGAGTCTAAATTCATAATTCATGAGCTATAACGCATGAGTTTTGATCATTTTAAGTTGTTTCGACCTCTAGGCAAATAATTTCACCTAGGCCAAAATTCACGATTTCATGAGCTACCCATGCTTTTTGGCCTTTTTTAGTCATTTTGATTCCATGGAAAATAATTTCTTAGTGTCCAAAATTCATGATTTCATGAGCTATAACTCACTATTTTTGGCTATTTTTAGTCATCCGACCCAATAACAAATAATTTCATAGAGTCTAAATTCACAATTCATGAGCTATAACGTATGATTTTTGGTCATTTTACGTTGTTTTGACCTCTAGGCAAATAATTTCACTTAGGCTAAAATTCACGATTTCATGAGCTCTAACCCATGCTTTTTGGCCTTTTTTAGTCATTTTGATTCCATGGCTAATAATTTCTTAGTGTCCAAAGTTCATGATTTCATGAGTTATAACCCACTATTTTTGGCTATTTTCAGTCGTTCTGATTCCTTGGCAAATAATTTGTGGAGGCCATAATTTACGATTTTATGAAGTATCAGCCCTAATTTTAGCCTTTTTTAGTCATTTTAATTCCTTAGCAAATAATTTTGTACAGGTCAAAATTAACAGTTTCATGAGTTATATCCCATAATTTTTTGCCATTTTTAGTCATTCAGACTCCTTGGCAAATAATTTTGTGGAGGCCAAAATTCACGATTTCATAAGCTATAACTCTTAATTTTTGGTCATTTGTAGTCGTTTCAACCCATTATACTCATTCTAAAATTATGATTTCATGAATTATAACTCACAATTTTTGGTCATTTTTTTATCATTCTAGCCTCTTAGCAAATAATTTTGCAGAGTCTAAAATTCATGATTTCATTTGCTATAACACACAATATTTGGCTATTTTTAGTCGATCAGATTCCATGGTAAATAATTTTATGGAGGCCAAAATTCACGATTTCATGAGCTATAACCCATGATTTTAGGCCAGTTTGAGTCGTTCTGATTCCTTCGAAAAGAATTTTGTGAAGGCCAAAATTAGTGGATTCATAAGCTAAAACCCATAATTTTTGGTCATTTATAGTAGTTTCAAGCAATTAATAAATAATTTCATGAAAGCTAAATTCACGATTTCAAGAGCTATAACTCAGGATTATTTGTCATTTTTAGTTGTTTTGATCTTTTGGAAAATAATTTGACAGAGGCCAAATTCACAATTTCATGAACTATAACCCATGATTGTTAGCCATTTTTAGTCGTTCTAATTGTTTGGCAAATAATTTCATAGAGTCTAAATTCACGATTTCATGAGTTATAACCCATAATTTTTGGCTATTTTTGGCTATTTTTAGTCATTCTAATTCCTTTGCAAATAATTTTGTAGAGAACAAAATTCACAATTTCATGAACTATAACCCATGATTTTTGGCCATTTTTAGTCGTTCGATTCCTTAGCAAATAATTTTGTGGAGGCCAAAATTCATGATTTCATAAGGTATAACTCATGATTTTTGGTCATTTATAGTAGTTTCAAGCAATTAATAAATAATTTCATGAAAGCTAAATTCACGATTTCAAGAGCTATAACTTCGGGATTATTTGTCATTTTAGTTGTTTTGATCTTTTGGAAAATAATTTGACAGAGGCCAAATTCACAATTTCATGAACTATAACCCATGATTGTTAGCCATTTTTAGTCGTTCTAATTGTTTGGCAAATAATTTCATAGAGGCTAAGATTTACGATTCCACGAGTTATAACCCATAATTTTTGGCTATTTTTGGCTATTTTTAGTCATTCTAATTCCTTTGCAAATAATTTTGTAGAGAACAAAATTCACAATTTCATGACCTTTAACAGATGATTATTGGCCATTTTAGTCATTTTGACCGATTAACAAATAATTTCATGCAATTTAAATTAACAATTTTATGAGCTATAACTCTGGATTTTTGGTTATTTTTAGTCGGTGCAGCCTCTTGGCAAATAATTTTGTAGAGATGAAAATTCATAATTTCATAAGCTATAACCCATAATATTTGGCCATTTTAAGCCTATTTTTTGCCATTTTTAGTCGTTCTGATTCCTTGGCAAATAATTTTGTGCAGACCAAACTTTACGATCTCACGAGCTATAACCCACAATTTTTAGCCATTTTTAGTCATTCTGATTCTTTAGAAAATAATTTTGTAGAGGCCAACATTAATGATTTCATGACTTATAACCCATAATTTTTTGCCATTATTTGTCATTCTGATTCCTTAGCAAATAATTTTGGGAAGGCCAAAATTCATGATTTCATAAGCTTTAATGCAAGATTTTTGGCCATTTTTAGTCGTTTTGGCCCATTAACAAATAATTTCATACAGTCTAAATTCACGATTTCATGAGTCATAACCAATATTTTTTGGCCATTTTCAGTCGTTCTGATTCGTTGGCAAATAATTTCGTGGAGGCCAAAATTCAGAATTACATGAGCTATAACCCATGATTGTTAGCCATTTTTAGTCGTTCTGATTCCTTAGCAAATAATTTTGTGGAGGCTAAAATTCACAATTTCATGAGCTATAACCTATGATTTTTAGCTATTTTTAGTCATTCTGATTTCTTGGCAAATAATTTTGTGGAGGACAAAATCCATGGACTCGTGAGCTATAACTCATGATTTTTGGTCGTTTGTAGTCATTTTGGGCCATTAACAAATAATTTCATGGAGTCTAAATTCACGATTTCATGATTTATAACTCATAATTTTTTGGCTATTTTTTATTGTTATCATTCCTTGGCAAATAATTTCATGGAGGCTAAAATTCATGATTTCATGAGCTAAAACCCAAAATTTTTGGGCATTTTCAGTCCTTTTGATTCCGTGGCAAATAATTTCATGAAATCTAAAATTCATGATT
This sequence comes from Asparagus setaceus, assembly GCA_012295165.1. Classification (NCBI taxonomy): domain Eukaryota; kingdom Viridiplantae; phylum Streptophyta; class Magnoliopsida; order Asparagales; family Asparagaceae; genus Asparagus; species Asparagus setaceus. The sequence continues at coordinate 81,732,981 of CM022704.1, read as the reverse complement.
CCATGAGCTATAACCCATGATTTTTGGCCATTTTAGTTGTTCTAATTCCTTGGCAAATAAATTCGTTGAGGCCAAAATTAATAATTTCATGAGCTATATCGCATAACGTTTTGCCATTTTTAGTTTTTCGGACCCTTTAACAAATAATTTCATGGTGTCTAAACTCATAATTTCATGAGATATAACTCATGATTTTTGGGCATTTTTAGTCATTCCAACCTTTTGGAAAGTAATTTCGTAAAGGCTAAATTTCATGATTTCATGAGCTATAACCTACGATTTTTCACAATTTTTAGTTGTTCTGATTCCTTGGTACAAATAATTTCGTGGAGGCTAAAATTCACGATTTTATGTGCTATAGTCAACTATTTTTGGCTATTTTTAGTCGTTCCGATTCCTTGGCAAATAATTTCCTAGAGGCTAAAATTCACGATTTCAAAAGTCATAACCCATGATTTTTGGTCATTTTTTGTCTTTCAGAATCCTTGGCAAATTATTTTGTGGTGGCAAAAATTCAAGACTTTATGAGCCATGACCCAACATTTTTGGCCATTTTTAGTCGCTTCGACCCATTAACAATTAATTTTATGCAATCTAAATTCATGATTTCATAAGGTATAACTCATGATTTTTTATCATTTTTAGTCATTCTGACTTGTTAGCAAATAATTTTGCAGAGGTCAAAATTCACAATTTCATAAGCCATAACTCACGATATTTGGCCATTTTTAGTCCATCTTATTCCTTGGCAAATAATTTCGTGGGGGCCAAAATTCATGATTTCATGAGCTATAACCCGGGATTTTAGGCCATTTTTAGTCGCCGACCCATTAACAAATAATTTTATGCAATCTAAATTCATGATTTCATGAGCTATAACTCATAATTTTTGGCCATTTTAGTCATTCGACTTGTTAGCAAATAATTTTGCAGAGGTCAAAATTCACAATTTCATAAGCCATAACTCACGATATTTGGCCATTTTTAGTCCATCTTATTCCTTGGCAAATAATTTCGTGGGGGCCAAAATTCATGATTTCATGAGCTATAACCCGGGATTTTAGGCCATTTTTAACCATTCTGACCTATTAGCAAATAATTTCATAGATGCTAAATTCACACATTTTAGAGCTATAACTCATAATTTTTGGTGATTTTAAGTCATTCTAATTCCTTAGCAAATAATTTTGCGAGGCCAAAATTCAAGATTTCATGAGCTATAACTCATGATTTTTGATTATTTTAGTCATTCGACTTGTTAGCAAATAATTTCATAGATGCTAAATTCACATTTCATGAGCTATAACCCATGATTTTTGGCCATTTTAGTCATTCGACCTCTTGGAAAATAATTTCATAGATGCTAAATTCACACATTTTAGAGCTATAACTCATAATTTTTGGTGATTTTAAGTCATTCTAATTCCTTGGTAAATAATTTTTTGAAGGCCAAAATTCAAGATTTCATGAGCCATAAACCATGATTTTTGGCCTTTTTAGTCGCTTCGACCCATTAACAAATAATTTCACGTAGTAATTCACAATTTCATGAGCTATAACTCATGATTTTTGATTATTTTTAGTCATTCCGACCTCTTGGAAAATAATTGCGTAGAAGTCAAAATTCACGATTTTATGAGTTATAAACTATGATTTTTGGTTATTTTTAGTTGTTCTGATTCCTTAGGAAATAATTTCACAGAGTTCAAAATTCATAATCTTATGTGCTATAACCCACTATTTTTGGCCATTTATAGTTGTTTTGTTTCCTTAGTAAATAATTTCATGGTGGCCAAATTTCACAACTTCATGAGCTTTAATCCAGGATTTTTAGTCATTTTTCATCGTTCTAATTCCTTGGTCATTTATAGTCATTTCGAGCCATCAACAAATAATTTTAAGGAATCTAAATTCATGATTTCATGAGCTATAACTTATGATTTTTGTCATCTTTATTCGTTCCAACATCTTGATAAATAATTTTGCGAGGCCAAAATTCAAGATTTCATGAGCAATAACCCATGATTTTTAGCCATTTTAGTCATTCGACCTCTTGGAAAATAATTTCATAGATGCTAAAATTCACACATTTTAGAGCTATAACTCATAATTTTTGGTGATTTTAAGTCATTCTAATTCCTTGTCAAATAATTTTGCAGAGGCCAAAATTCAAGATTTCATGAGCTATAACTCATGATTTTTGATCATTTTTAGTCATTCGATTTCTTATCAAATAATTTCATAGATGCTAAAATTCACATTTCATGAGCTATAACCCATGATTTTTGGCCATTTTAGTCATTCGACCTCTTGGCAAATAATTTCATAGATGCTAAAATTCACACATTTTAGAGCTATAACTCATAATTTTTGGTGATTTTAAGTCATTCTAATTCCTTGGTAAATAATTTTTGAAGGCCAAAATTCAAGATTTCATGAGCCATAAACCATGATTTTTGGCCATTTTTAGTCGTTCCAACCCATTAGCAAATAATTTCATGGAGTCTAAATTCACGATTTCATGAGCTATAACTCATGATTTTTATCATTTTTAGTCATTCGACTTGTTAGCAAATAATTTTGCAGAGGTCAAAATTCACAATTTCATAAGCCATAACTCACGATATTTGGCCATTTTTAGTCCATCTTATTCCTTGGCAAATAATTTTGTGGATGCTAAAATTCACATTTCATGAGCTATAACCCATGATTTTTGGCCATTTTAGTCATTCGACCTCTTGGCAAATAATTTCATAGATGCTAAAATTCACACATTTTAGAGCTATAACTCATAATTTTTGGTGATTTTAAGTCATTCTAATTCCTTGGTAAATAATTTTTGAAGGCCAAAATTCAAGATTTCATGAGCCATAAACCATGATTTTTGGCCATTTTTAGTCGTTCCAACCCATTAGCAAATAATTTCAAGTAGTAATTCACAATTTCATGAGCTATAACTCATGATTTTTGATCATTTTTAGTCATTCGACCTCTTGGAAAATAATTTCATGGAAGTTAAAATCCACGATTTCATGAGTTATAAACTATGATTTTTGGTTATTTTTAGTTGTTCGATTCCTTAGGAAATAATTTCATGGAGTCTAAATTCATGATTTCATGAGCTATAACCCACTATTTTTGGCCATTTATAGTTGTTTTGTTTCCTTAGTAAATAATTTCATGGTGGCCAAATTTCACAACTTCATGAGCTTTAATCCATGATTTTGGTCATTTTTAGTCATTCTAATTCCTTGGTCATTTATAGTCATTTGAGCCATCAACAAATAATTTTAAGGAATCTAAATTCATGATTTCATGAGCTATAACTTATGATTTTTGTCATCTTTATTCGTTCCAACATCTTGATAAATAATTTTGCAGAGGCCAAAATTCAAGATTTCATGAGCAATAACCTACGATTTTTTACCATTTTTAGTCATTCTGATTCTTTGACAAATAATTTTGGGGAGGTCAAAATTCAAGATTTCATAAGCTAAAACCCATGATTTTTTGTCATTTTTAGTCATTCGATTCTTTGACAAATAATTTTGGGAGGTCAAAATTCACAATTTCATGAGCTATAATTCGATTTTTGGTCATTATTAGTCGTTCAGACCTCTACGCAAAAATTTTTACAGAGGCTAAAATTCACAATTTCATAAGCTCTAACACACGAGTTTTCGTCATTTATAGTCATTTCAAGCCTTCAGCAAATAATTTCAGGAGTCTAAATTCAAAATTTCATGAGCTATAACCTATGATTTTTAGCCATTTTTAGTCATTTTGAATCATTGGCAAATAATTTTGTGGATGCTAAAATTCACATTTCAAAAGCTATAACCCTTGAATTTGGGCTATTTTTAGTCGCTTCGACCAATTAGCAAATAATTTCATGCAGTCTAAATTAACGATTTTATAAGCTATAACTCACGATTTTTGGTCATTTTAAGTCGTTCCAACTTCTTGGCAAATAATTTTTCCTCGCAGAGGCAAAAATTTATTAAGTTTTATAACCCACTATTTTTTGCCATTTTTAGTCATTCTGATTTCTTATCAAATAATTTCACAGAGGCCCAAAATTCATGATTTCATGAGTTATAATCCATGATTTTTGGCAATTTTAGTCATTTTGATTCATTATCAAATAATTTTGTGGAGGCCAAAATTCAACATTTTATCCGCTATAACCTATGATTTTTGGCCATTTTAGTCATTCGATTCCTTGACAAATAATTTTGTGGAGGTGAAAATTCACGATTTCATAAGCTATAACTCATGATTTTTGGTCATTTTTAGTCATTCGATTCCTTCTCAAATAATTTCGTGGAGGCCAAAATTCACAATTTCATGAGCTATAATTCGATTTTGGTCATTTTAAGTCGTTCCAACTTCTTGGCAAATAATTTTATAGAGTCTAAATTCACAATTTCATAAGCTATAACTCACGATTTTTGGTCATTTATAGTCATTTCAAGCCTTGACAAATAATTTGAGTCTAAATTCAAAATTTCATGAGCTATAACCTATGATTTTTAGCCATTTTAGTCATTTTGAATCATTGGCAAATAATTTTGTGGATGCTAAAATTCACATTTCAAAAGCTATAACCCTTGAATTTGGGCTATTTTTAGTCGTTCCAACCCATTAGCAAATAATTTCATGGAGTCTAAATTCACGATTTCATGAGCTATAACTCACGATTTTTGGTCATTTTAAGTCGTTCCAACTTCTTGGCAAATAATTTTTCCTCATGAGGCAAAAATTTATTAAGTTTATAACCCACTATTTTTGCCATTTTAGTCATTCTAATTCCTTGTCAAATAATTTTGCAGAGGCCAAAATTCATGATTTCATGAGTTATAATCCATGATTTTTGGCAATTTTAGTCATTTTGATTCATTATCAAATAATTTTGTGGAGGCCAAAATTCAACATTTTATCCGCTATAACCTATGATTTTTGGCCATTTTAATTGCTTTGACATATTAACAAATAAATCATGCGATCAAAATTCATGATTTCATGAGCTATAACTCACGATTTTTGGTCATTTTAAGTCGTTCCAACTTCTTGGCAAATAATTTTTCCTCATGAGGCAAAAATTTATTAAGTTTATAACCCACTATTTTTGCCATTTTAGTCATTCGATTTCTTATCAAATAATTTCATGGAGGCCAAAATTCATGATTTCATGAGTTATAATCCATGATTTTTGGCAATTTTAGTCATTTTGATTCATTATCAAATAATTTTGTGGATGCTAAAATTCACATTTCATGAGCTATAACCCTTGAATTTGGGCTATTTTAGTCATTTCGACCAATTAGCAAATAATTTCATGGAGTCTAAATTCACGATTTTATGAGCTATAACTCACGATTTTTGGTCATTTTAAGTCGTTCCAACTTCTTGGCAAATAATTTTTCCTCGCATGAGGCAAAAATTTATTAAGTTTATAACCCACTATTTTTGCCATTTTAGTCATTCGATTTCTTATCAAATAATTTCACAGAGGCCCAAAATTCATGATTTCATGAGTTATAATCCATGATTTTTGGCAATTTTAGTCATTTTGATTCATTATCAAATAATTTTATTGAGGCCAAAATTCAACATTTTATCCGCTATAACCTATGATTTTTGGCCATTTTAATTGCTTTGACATATTAACAAATAAATCATGCGATCAAAATTCATGATTTCATGAGCTATAACTCACGATTTTGGTCATTTTAAGTCGTTCCAACTTCTTGGCAAATAATTTTATGGAGGCCAAAATTTATGATTTTATGAGCTATAACCCACTATTTTTTGCCATTTTTAGTCATTCGATTTCTTATCAAATAATTTCATGGAGGCCAAAATTCATGGTTTAATGAGTTATAATCCATGATTTTTGGCAATTTTAGTCATTTTGATTCATTATCAAATAATTTTGTGGAGGCCAAAATTCACATTTCATGAGCTATAACCCATGATTTTTGGCCATTTTTAGTCGTTCGATTCCTTAGCAAATAATTTCATGCAATCTAAATTCACGATTTTATAAGCTATAACTCATGATTTTTGGTCATTTTAAGTCGTTTCAACCTTTTGGCAAATAATTTTGTGGAGGCCAAAATTTATGATTTTATGAGCTATAACCCACTATTTTTTGCCATTTTTAGTCATTCGATTTCTTATCAAATAATTTCATGGAGGCCAAAATTCATGATTTCATGAGTTATAATCCATGATTTTTGGCAATTTTAGTCATTTTGATTCATTATCAAATAATTTTGTGGAGGCCAAAATTCAACATTTTATGAGCTATAACCTATGATTTTTGGCCATTTTTAGTTGCTTTGACATATTAACAAATAAATCATGCAGTCAAAATTCATGATTTCCTGAGCTATAATTCACGATTTTGGTCATTTTTAGTGGTTTCAAACTCATGACAAATAATTTCACATAGTCCGAAATTCGCGATTTCATGAGCTATAACACACAATTTTTGGCCATTTTAGCCATTTTGATTCCTCGGTAAATAATTTCGTACAAGCCAAAATTCACGATTTCATGAGCTATAACTCATTATTTTTGGCCATTTTTCGTCGTTCCAACCCATTAGCAAATAATATCATTGAGTAAAAATTCACGATTTCATAAGCTATAACTCATAAATTTTTGTCATAAATTTGCAGAGGCTAAATTTCACAACTTCTTGAGCAATAACCCATGGTTGTTAGCAATTTTCAGTCATTCTGATTCCTTGATGAATAATTTCATGGAAGTTAAAATCCACGATTTCATGAGCTATAACCCATTATTTTAGGACATTTTTACTCATTCTAATTCCTTGTCAAATAATTTTGTGGAGGCCAAAATTCACGATTTCCTTATCTATAACTCATGATTTTAAGCCATTTTTAGTCATTTCGACCACTTGGCAAATAATTTCGCAGAAGTCAAAATTTAGGATTTCATGAGCTATAACCAATGAATGTTTGCCATTTTTAGTCATTCAGATTCCTTCTCAAATAATTTCGTGGAGGCCAAAATTTATGATTTTATGAGCTATAACCCATAATTTTTGCCATTTTTGGTCGTTCGAAATCATTGACAAATAATTTTGTGGAGGCCAAAATTACCACTTTCATGAGCTATAACCTATGATTTTTGATCATTTTTAGTCGCTCTTATTCCTTGGCAAATAATTTTATTGAGGCCAAAATTCATAATTTCATGAGCTATATAACCCATAATGTTTTCCTATTTTTAGTCGCTTCGACCCATTAATAAATAATTTCTTGCAGTATAAATTCACAATTTTTTGAGCTATAAGCCGTAATTTTTTTTCATTTTTAGCCGTTCTGACCTTTTGGCAAATAATTTTACGGAGGCCAAAATTCACGATTTCATGTACTATCACCCCCTATTTGTGGCCATTTTTTGTCATTTTGATTCATTGGCAAATAATTTCGTGGAGGCCAAAATTCATGATTTCATGAGCTATAAACCCTAATTTTTGGCTATTTTTAGCTATTTTGACCGATTAACAAATAATTTCATGGTGTCTAAATTCATGATTTCATGAGCTATAACTCACAATTTTTGGTCATTTTTAGTCGCTCCGACCTCTTGGCCAATAATTTCGTAGAGGCCTAAATTTACGATTTCATATGCCATAACCCATGATTTTTATCCATTTTTGTCATTCTAATTCCTCGGCAAATAATTTTGTGGTGGCAAAAATTCACGATTTCATAAGCCATAACCCATGATTGTTGGCCATTTTTAGCCGCTTCAACCCTTTAACAAATAATTTTATAGAGTCTAAATTCATGATTTCATGGGCTATAACTCATTAATTTTGGTCCTTTTTAGTCATTACATCCTCTTGGCAAATAATTTTGCATATGCCAAAATTCACGATTTCATGAGCTATAACCCATAATTTTTTGCTATTTTTAGTCATTCTGAATCCTTAGCAAATAATTTCCTGGAAGCCAAAATTCGCAAATTCATGAGCTATAGCCCATGATTGTTGGACATTTACAGTAAGTTTAAGCCAATAACGAATAATTTCATGGAGCCTAAATTCGCGATTTCAGGAGTTATAACTCACGATTTTTGGTCATTTTCTGTCGTCCCAACCTTTTGGCAAATACTTTCATAGAGGCCAAAATTCATGATTTCATGTGCTAACCCACTATTTTTGGCCATTTTCAATCATTCAGATTAATTGGCAAATAATTTTGTGGAGGCCCAAATTCATGATTCCATGAGCTATAACCCACGATTTTTAGCCATTTTAGCTAATTTGACACAATAACAAATAATTTCATGGAGTCTAAATTCATGATTGCATGAGGTATAACTCAAAATTTTGGTTATTTTAGTGGATTCACAATAATTTTGGCCAAAATTCAGAGGTATAACTCACAATTATTTAGTGGAGGCCAAAATTCACGATTTCATGAGCCATAACCCATGATTTTTATCCATTTTGTCATTCTAATTCCTCGGCAAATAATTTTGAGGTGAAAAAATTCACAATTTCATGAGCCATAATCCATAATTGTTGGCCATTTTAGCCGCTTCAACCCTTTAACAAATAATTTTATAGAGTCTAAATTCATGATTTCATGGGCTATAACTCATTAATTTTGGTCCTTTTAGTCATTACATCCTCTTGGCAAATAATTTTGCATATGCCAAAATTCACGATTTCATGAGCTATAACCCATAATTTTTGCTATTTTTAGTCATTCGATTCCTTGGCAAATAATTTCACGGAAGCCAAATTGCAAATTCATGAGCTATAACCCATGATTTTGGTCATTTATAGTAATTTTGAGCCATTAACAAATAATTTCATGGAGCCTAAATTAGCGATTTCGGAGTTATAACTCACGATTTTGGTCATTTTAGTCGTTCCAACCTTTTGGCAAATAATTTCATAGAGGCCAAAATTCATGATTTCATGTGCTAAACTATTTTGGCCATTTTCAATCATTCGATTAATTGGCAAATAATTTTGTGGAGGCCCAAATTCATGATTCCATGAGCTATAACCCATGATTTTTAGCCATTTTAGCTAATTTGACACAATAACAAATAATTTCATGGAGTCTAAATTCATGATTGCATGAGGTATAACTCAAAATTTTGGTTATTTTTAGTCGTTCACAATAATTTTTGGCCAAAATTCAAGAGGTATAACTCACAATTATTTAGTGGAGGCCAAAATTCACGATTTCATGAGCCATAACCCATGATTTTTGCCATTTTAGTCATTCGATTCCGACAAATAATTTTGAGGTGAAAAAATTCACAATTTCATGAGCCATAATCCATAATTTTTGCCATTTTAGTCATTCGATTTCATGATAAATAATTTCGTGGAGGCCAAAATTCATTTCATGAGTTATAACCCTATTTCTTGGTCATTTTACTCGTTCTAGTTCCTTGGCAAATAATTTTGTCAAGGCCAAAGTTATGATTTCATGAGCTATAACCCATGATTTTTGCCATTTTAGTCATTCTTATTCTTTGGCAAAAATTTTATGGAGGCCAAAATTCTAGATTTCATGCTATAACCCATAATTTTGGCTATTTTAGTTGCTTCAACCAATTAACAAATAATTTCATTGAGTCTAAATTCACGATTTCTTGAGTTATAACTCACGATTTTAGGTCATTTTCAATCATTCGACCTTTTAGCAAATAATTTTATAAAAGCCAAAATTCACGATTTCATGAGCTATAACTCATTATTTTTGGCCATTTTTAGTCGTTCCAACCTTTTGGCAAATAATTTCATTGAGTCTAAATTCACGATTTCATAAGCTATAACTCATAAATTTTTGTCATAAATTTGCAGAGGCCAAAATTCACAATTTCTTGAGCAATAACCCATGATTGTTGGCCATTTTAGTCATTCGATTCCTTGATGAATAATTTCATGGAAGTTAAAATCCACGATTTCATGAGCTATAACCCATTATTTTTGGTCATTTTTAGTCATTCTAATTCCTTGTCAAATAATTTTGTGGAGGCCAAAATTCACGATTTCATTAGCTATAACTCATGATTTTAAGCCATTTTAGTCATTCGACCTCTTGGCAAATAATTTCATGGAGTCTAAATTCATGATTTCATGAGCTATAACCAATGAATGTTTGCCATTTTAGTCATTCGATTCCTTCTCAAATAATTTCGTGGAGGCCAAAATTTATGATTTTATGAGCTATAACCCATAATTTTTGCCATTTTTGGTCGTTCGAAATTATTGACAAATAATTTTGTGGAGGCCAAAATTACCACTTTCATGAGCTATAACCTATGATTTTTGATCATTTTAGTCGTTCGATTCCTTGGCAAATAATTTTATTGAGGCCAAAATTCATAATTTCATGAGCTATATAACCCATAATTTTTGCCTATTTTTGGTCGCTTCGACCCATTAATAAATAATTTCATGCAGTCTAAATTCATGATTTCATGAGCTATAATCCATAATTTTTGCCTATTTTAGTCATTCGACCTCTTGGCAAATAATTTTGTGGAGGCCAAAATTCACGATTTCATGAGCTATAACCCATAATTTTTGGCCATTTTTGTCATTTTGATTCATTGGCAAATAATTTCGTGGAGGCCAAAATTCATGATTTCATGAGCTATAAACCCTAATTTTTGGCTATTTTTAGCTATTTTGACCGATTAACAAATAATTTCATGGTGTCTAAATTCATGATTTCATGAGCTATAACTCACAATTTTTGGTCATTTTAGTCGTTCGACCTCTTGGCAAATAATTTCATGGAGGCCAAAATTTACGATTTCATATGCCATAACCCATGATTTTTTATCCATTTTGTCATTCTAATTCCTCGGCAAATAATTTTGTGGTGGCAAAATTCCGCGATTTCATAAGCCATAACCCATGATTTTTGGCCATTTTAGCCGCTTCAACCCTTTAACAAATAATTTTATAGAGTCTAAATTCATGATTTCATGGGCTATAACTATTGATTTTTGGTCGTTCCGTCCTCTTGGCAAATAATTTTGCATATGCCAAAATTCACGATTTCATGAGCTATAACCCATAATTTTTTGCTATTTTTAGTCATTCTGAATCCTTAGCAAATAATTTCCTGGAAGCCAAAATTCGCAAATTCATGAGCTATAGCCCATGATTGTTGGACATTTACAGTAAGTTTAAGCCAATAACGAATAATTTCATGGAGCCTAAATTCGCGATTTCAGGAGTTATAACTCACGATTTTTGGTCATTTTCTGTCGTCCCAACCTTTTGGCAAATACTTTCATAGAGGCCAAAATTCATGATTTCATGTGCTAACCCACTATTTTTGGCCATTTTCAATCATTCTGATTAATTGGCAAATAATTTTGTGGAGGCCCAAATTCATGATTCCATGAGCTATAACCCCTGATTTTTTAGCCATTTTAGCTAATTTGACACAATAACAAATAATTTCATGGAGTCTAAATTCATGATTGCATGAGGTATAACTCAAAATTTTTGGTTATTTTTAGTCGTTCACAATAATTTTTGGCCAAAATTCAAGAGGTATAACTCACAATTATTTAGTGGAGGCCAAAATTCACGATTTCATGAGCCATAACCCATGATTTGTCGCCATTTTTTGTCATTCTGATTCCCTGACAAATAATTTTGAGGTGAAAAAAATTCACAATTTCATGAGCCATAATCCATAATTTTTGCCTATTTTTAGTCATTCTGATTTCATGATAAATAATTTCGTGGAGGCCAAAATTCACGATTTCATGAGTTATAACCCCTATTTCTTGGTCATTTTTACTCGTTCTAGTTCCTTGGCAAATAATTTTGTCAAGGCCAAAGTTTATGATTTCATGAGCTATAACCCATGATTTTTTGCCATTTTTAGTCATTCTTATTCTTTGGCAAAAAATTTTATGGAGGCCAAAATTCTAGATTTCATGCGCTATAACCCATAATTTTTGGCTATTTTTAGTTGCTTCAACCAATTAACAAATAATTTCATTGAGTCTAAATTCACGATTTCTTGAGTTATAACTCACGATTTTCGGTCATTTTCAATCATTCCGACCTTTTAGCAAATAATTTTATAAAAGCCAAAATTCACGATTTGATGTGATATAAACCCCTATTTTGACCATTTTTAGTCATTCTGATTCCTTGGCAAATAATTTCATGGAGTCTAAATTCATGATTTCATGAGCTATAACTCATGATATTTGGTCATTTTTAGTCGATCTGACCTCTTGGTAAATAATTTCGCAGAGGTCAAATTTCACGATTTCATGAGCTATAACCCACGATTTTTTGCTATTTTTAATCGTTCTGATTCCTTAGCAAATAATTTCGCCGAGGCCAAAATTCACTGTTTTTTGTGCTATAACCAACTATTTTAGGCCATGTTTACTCGTTCTGATTCCTTGGCAAATAATTAAACAAAGGCCAAACTTCGCGATTTCACGAGCGATAACCCATGATTTTTGGCCATTTTTAGTCATTCTCGTTCCTTGGAAAATAATTTTGTGGCGGTCGGAATTCATGATTTCAAGAGGCAAAATCCATGATTTTTGGCCATTTTTTGCCGCTACGACTCATTAACATATAATTTCATGTAGTCTAAGTTCATGATTTCATGAGCTATAACCCACGATTTTTGGTTATTTTTAGTCGTTCTGACCTCTTGGAAAATAATTTTGCAAAGGCCAAATTTCACGATTTTATGAGGTATAACCCATTATTTTTTGCCATTTTTAGCCGCTTCCACCCGTTAACAAATAATTTCATGCAGTCTAAATTGACGATTTCATGAGCTATAACTCATGATTTTTTATCATTTTTAGTCATTCTGACCTCTTGGCAAATAATTTTACAGAGGTCAAATTTCACGATTTTTTGAGATATAACCCATATTTTTTGGTCATATTTAGCCGCTTCGACCTATTAATAAATAAGTTTATAGAGTCTAAATTCATGATTTCATGGGCTATAACTATTGATTTTGAATTAGTTAGTCCCTCTTGGCAAATAATTTTGTGGAGGCCAAAATTCATGGATTCATGGGCTATAGCCACGATTGCCATTTATAGTAATTTTGAGCCATTAACAAATAATTTCATGGAGTATAAATTCATGATTTCATGAGGTATAACCCATGATTTTTGGTCATTTTTAGTCGTTCCAACCTTTTGGCAAATAATTTAAGAGAGGCCAAAATTCACGATTTCAAGTCGTAACCCACTATTTTGGCCATTTTCAGTCATTCTGAATCCTTGGCAAATAATTTTATGGAGGCCAAAATTCACGATTTCATGAGTTATAACCCATGATTTTTGGCCATTTTAGTCATTCTAATTCCTTAGCAAATAATATCATAGAGGCTAAAATTCATGATTTTATGAGTCATAATCCATGATTTTTGGCCTTTTTTAGTTATTCCGACCCATTCACAATTTTATGAGCTATAACTCACGATTTTTGGCCATTTTAGTCATTTTGATTCCTTGACAAATAATTTTGCAGAGGCCAAAATTCACGATTTCATGTCTTTGTAACCCACTATATTTGGCTTTTTAGTCGTTCGATTCCTTGGCAAATAATTTCATGGAGGCCAAAATTCACAATTAGTGAGCTAAAACCCATGATTTTTGTCATTTTTAGTCGTTCGATTCCTTGGCAAATAATTTTATAGAGGCCAAATTTTATAATTTCATGAGGTATAACCCATTATTTTTGCCATTTTAGTCATTCGACTCATTAACAAATAATTTCATGAAGTCTAAATTCATGATTTCATGAGCTATAACTCATGATTTTTATCATTTTTAGTCATTCGACCTCTTGGCAAATAATTTTGTGGAGGCCAAAATTCACGATTTCATGAGCTATAACCCATGATTTTTGGTCATTTTAGTCATTCGACTCATTAACAAATAATTTTATAGAGGCCAAATTTTATAATTTCATGAGCTATAACTCATGATTTTTGGTCATTTTAGTCATTCTAATTCCTTGGCAAATATTTCGTGGAGGCCAAAATTCATGGATTCATGGGCTATAGCCCATTATTTTTGGTCATTTATAGTAATTTTGAGCCATTAACAAATAATTTCATGGAGTATAAATTCATGATTTTATGAGTTATAACTCATAATTTTTGATCATTTTTAGTCGTTCCAACCTTTTGGCAAATAATTTAAGAGAGGCCAAAATTCACGATTTCAAGTCGTAACCCACTATTTTGGCCATTTTCAGTCATTCTGAATCCTTGGCAAATAATTTTATGGAGGCCAAAATTAACGAATTCATGATTTGTAACCCATGATTTTTGAATATTTTTAATCATACTAATTCCTTAGCAAATAATATCATAGAGGCTAAAATTCATGATTTTATGAGTCATAATCCATGATTTTTGGCCATTTTAGTCATTAGATGCATTAACAAATAATTTCATGAGCTATAACTCACGATTTTTGGCCATTTTAGTCATTTTGATTCCTTGACAAATAATTTCGCAAAGGCTAAAATTCACGATTTCATGTGCTGTAACCCACTATATTTGGCTTTTTTTAGTCGTTCTGATTCTGTGGTAAATAATTTCATGGAGGCCAAAATTCACAATTCGTGAGCTAAAACCCATGATTTTGTGTCATTTTTAGTCGTTCTGATTCCTTGGCAAATACTTTCGTAGAGTTCAAAATTCATGATTTTATGAGTCATAATCCATGATTTTTAGCCATTTTAGTCATTAGATGCATTAACAAATAATTTTATGAGCTATAACTCACGATTTTTGGCCATTTTTAGTCTTTCTGATTCCTTTGCTAATAATTTCGCAAAGGCTAAAATTCACGATTTCATGTGCTGTAACCCACTATATTTGGCTTTTTTTAGTCGTTCTGATTCTGTGGTAAATAATTTCATGGAGGCCAAAATTCACAATTCGTGAGCTAAAACCCATGAGTTTTGGCTTTTTTTAGTCGTTCTAAATCCTTGGCAAATAATTTTGTGGAGGCAAAAATTCATGATTTCATGAGCTATAACCCATTATTTTTAGCCATTTTTGTTTGCTTCGACCCATTAACAAATAATTTCATGTAGTCTAATTTCATGATTTCATGAGCTATAACTCATGCTTTTCGGTCTTTTTTAGTCGTTCCAACCTTTTGGCCAATAATCTATAGAGGTAAAAATTCATGCTTTTATTAGCCATAATCCATGATTTTTAGTTATTCTGATTCCATGGCAAATAATTCTGATTCCATGGCAAATAATTTCGTTGAGGCCAAAGTTCACGATTTCATGACCTATAACCCATAATTTTTACCATTTTAGTCGTTCTGACTCATTAACAAATAATTACATGGAGTCTAAATTCACGATTTCATGAGCTATAACTCATGATTTTTGGTCATTTTTAGTTGTTCGACCTCTTAGCAAATAATTTTGCAGAGGCCAAAATTCAGATTTCATGAGCTATAACCCATGATTTTTGGCCATTTTAGTCGTTCGATTCCTTGGCAAATAATTTCATGGAGTCTAAATTCACGATTTCATGAGCTATAACCCATGATTTTTAGCCATTTTAGTCGTTCGATTCCTTGGCAAATAATTTTGTGGAGGCCAAAATTCATGATTTCATGAGCTATAACCCATAATTTTAGCCATTTTTAGTCATTCGACTCATTAACAAATAATTTCATGGAGTCTAAATTCACGATTTCATGAGCTATAACTCATGATTTTTGGTCATTTTTAGTTGTTCCAACCTCTTGGCAAATAATTTCGCAGAGGCCAAAATTCATGCTTTCATGAGCTATAACCCATGATTTTTAGCCATTTTTAGTCATTTTGATTCCTTGACAAATAATTTTGTGGAGGACAAAATTCACAATTTCATGAGCTATAACCCATAATTTTGGCTATTTTTAGTCGCTCGATTCCTTAGCAAATAATTTCATAGAGGCCAAAATTTACGATTTCATGAGCTATAACCCACGATTTTTACCATTTTTAGTCATTTTGATTCCTTGACAAATAATTTTGTGGAGGCCAAAATTCACGATTTCATGAGTTATAACCCATAATTTTTTGCCATTTTTAGTCATTCTGATTCCTTGGCAAATAATTTTGTAGAGGCCAAAATTCATGATTTCATGAGCTATAACCCATGATTTTTAGCTATTTTAGTCATTTCAACCCATTAACAAATAATTTCATGTAGTCTAAATTTACGATTTCATGAGCTATAACTCATGATTTTTGGTCATTTTTAGTCATTCGACCTCTTAGCAAATAATTTTGTAGAGTCCAAAATTCACGATTTCATGAGCTATAACCCATAATTTTTGTCATTTTTAGTCGCTCGATTCCTTGGCAAATAATTTCATTGAGGCTAAAATTCACGATTTCATGTGCTATAACCCAGTATTTTTAGCCATTTTTAGTCATTCTAATTCCTTGACAAATAATTTTATGGAGGCAAAAATTCACGATTACATGAGTTATAACCCAAGATTTTTGGACAATTTTAGTCATTTTTAGTCGTTTGAGCCATTAACAAATAATTTTATGGAGACTAAATTCATAATTTCATGAGCTATAACTCACGATTTTTGTCATTTTTAGTCGTTCGATTCCTTGGCAAATAATTTTGCAGAGGCCAAAATTCACGATTTCATGAGCTATAATCCATGATTTTGGCCATTTTTAGTCATTCTAATTCCTTAGCAAATAATTTCAGAGGCCAAAATTCACGATTTAATGAGCTATAGGTAAATAATTTTGCAGAGGCCAAAATTTATGATTTCATGAGCTATAACCTAGGATTTTTAGTCATTCTAATTCCTTAGCAAATAATTTTGCAGAGGCCAAAATTCACGATTTCATGAGCTATAACTCATGATTTTTATCAATTTTAGTCATTCTAATTCCTTAGCAAATAATTTTGTGGAGGACAAAATTCACAATTTTATGAGCTATAACCCATAATTTTGGCTATTTTAGTCATTCGACTCATTAACAAATAATTTCATGCAATCTAAATTCATGATTTCATGAGCTATAACCTAGGATTTTTAGTCATTTTTAGTCATTCTAATTCCTTAGCAAATAATTTTGCAGAGGCCAAAATTCACAATTTCATGAGCTATAACCCATGATTTTGGCCATTTTAGTCGTTCGATTCCTTGGCAAATAATTTCAGAGGCCAAAATTCATGATTTCATGAGTTATAACCCATGATTTTTGGCCATTTTTAGTCATTCTAATTCCTTGGCAAATAATTTTATGGAGACTAAATTCATAATTTCATGAGCTATAACCCATGATTTTTGGCCATTTTAGTCGTTCGATTCCTTGGCAAATTCTTTCATGTAGGTAAAAATTCACGGTTTCATAAGTTATAACCCAAGATTTTTGGCCAATTTTAGGTGTTCCGACCCATTAACAAATAATTTTATGGAGACTAAATTCATAATTTCATGAGCTATAACTCATGATTTTCTGTCTTTTTTAGTCATTCCGACATCCTGGCAAATAATTTCGTAGAGGCCAAAATTCACGATTTTATAAGCTATAACCTACGATTTTTGTCCATTTTTAATCGTTCTAATTCCTTGACAAATAATTTTGTGGAGGACAAAATTCACAATTTCATGAGCTATATAACCCATGATTTTTAGACATTTTAGTCATTCTAATTCCTTGGCGATAATTTTGTTGAGGCCAAAATTCACAATTTCATGAGGTATAACTAATGATTTTTGGCAAATTTTAGTCGTTTGAGCCATTAACAAATAATTTTATGGAGACTAAATTCATAATTTCATGAGCTATAACTCATGATTTTTATCAATTTTAGTCATTCGAATTCCTTGGCAAATAATTTCGTGGAGGCTAAAATTCACAATTTCATGAGCTATAACCCTTAATTTTAGCCATTTTTAGTCGTTCGATTCCTTGGCAAATAATTTTGTGGAGGCCAAAATTTATGATTTCATGAGATATAATCCATGACTTAAGGCCATTTTAGTTGCTTCAACCCATTAACCAATAAATTCAAGCAGTTTATTAATGATTTTATGAGCTATAACTCATGATTTTTATCAATTTTAGTCATTCTAACCTTTTGGCAAATAATTTTGCTAAGGTAAAATTGACAATTTCATGAACTATAATCCATAATTTTGGCTATTTTAGTCATTCTGGTTCCATCGCAAATAATTTCATGGAGGTCAAAGTTCACGATTTCATAAGCTATAACCCATAATTTTTGGCAACTTTTGGTCATTTCGAGCCATTAACAAATAATTTCATGGAGTTTAAATTCACGAATTCATGAGCTATAACCCTGATTTTCTATCATTTTTAGTTGTTCCGACTTCTTGAAAAATAATTTTGTAGAGCCCAAAATTCATAATTTCATGAGCTATAACCTATGATTTTTGGTCATTTTTAGTCATTTTGATTCCTTGACAAATAATTTCGTGAAGGCCAAAATTAATAATTTCACGAGCTATAACCTAGGATCTTTTGCCATTTTTGGTTGTTCTGAGTCCTTGGCAAATAATTTCAAGGTGGCCAATATTCACGGATTCACGGGCTATAACCTATGATTTTTGGTCATTTATAGTCATTTCGAGCCATTAGCAAATAATTTCATGGAGTCTAAATTAAAGATTTTTTGAGTTATAGCTCACGATTTTCGATCATTTTTTATCGTTCTGACCTTTTGGTAAATAATTTTACAGAGGCCAAAATTCATAAATTCGCATGTGAACCCATTATTTTTGGCCATTTTAGTCATTCTAATTCCTTGGCAAATAATTTTGTTGAGACCAAAATTCATGATTTCATGAGGTATAACCCATGATTTTTGGCCATTTTTAGTCGTTCTCACCCATTAATAAATAATTTCATGGAGTCTAAAATTCAAGAATTTATGAGCTATAACTCACGATTTTTGGTCATTTTAGTTGTTCCGACTTCTTGAAAAATAATTTTGTAGAGCCCAAAATTCATAATTTCATGAGCTATAACCTATGATTTTTGGTCATTTTAGTCGTTCTGATTCCTTGACAAATAATTTCGTGGAGGCAAAAATTCTTGATTTCATTTGCTATAACCTAGGATTTTTAGTCATTTTTAGTTATTGTGATTCCTTGCCAAATAATTTCATGGAGGCAAAAATTCACGATTACATGAGTTATAACCCAAGATTTTTGGACAATTTTAGTCATTTGGAGCCATTAAAATATAATTTTACGGAGTCTAAATTCAAGAATTTATGAGCTATAACTCACGATTTTTTGTCATTATTAGCCGTTCCGACCATTTGGCAAAACATTTCACAGAGGCCAAAATTTATAATTCCATGTGCTATAACCCACGATTTTTTACCATTTTTGGTCATTATTAGCTATAACCTAGGATTTTTGGCCATTTTTAGTCGTTGTGATTCCTTGGCAAAAAATTTTGTGGAGTCAAAAATTCACAATTTCAAGGGCTATAACCCATGATTTTTAGCCAATTTTAGTCGTTTCGAGCCATTAACAAATAATTTCATGGAGTTTAAATTCATAATTTCATGGGTTATAACTCATGATTTTCGATCATTTTTAGTCGTCCGACCTTTCGGTAAATAATTTCACAGAAGCCAAAATTTATGATTTCACGTGCAACCCACGATTTTTGCCTATTTTTAGTCATTTTGATTCTTTCGCAAGTAATTTCATAGAGGAAAAAATTAACAATTTACTGAGCTATAACCTAGGTTTTTTGGCCATTTTCTATCATTCGGATTACTTGGCAAATAATTTCTTGGAGGCCAAATCGCGAGTTCATGGGCGATAACCCATTATTTTTGGTTATTTATAGTCATTCCGAGCCATTAACAAACAATTTCATGGAGTCTAAATTCACGATTTCTTGAATTATATCTCACGATTTTTGGTCATTTTTAGTGGTTCTAACCTTTTGGCAAATAATTTCACAGAGATCAAAATTCACGATTTCATGAGCTGTAATCCAAGATTTTTGGCTATTTTTACTCGTTCTGATTTCTTGGTATATTATTTCATGCATGCCAAAATTCACGATTTCATGAGGTATAACCCATGATTTTTAGTCATTCTAATTCCTTAGCAAATAATTTTGTTGAGACCAAAATTAACACCTTTATGAGTCATAACCCATGAGTTTTGGCCATTTTTAGTCATTCTAATTCCTTAGCAAATAATTTTGTGGTGGCCAAAATTCACGATTTCATGAGCTATAACCCATGACTTTTAGCTTTTTTTTTAGTTTCAACCCCTTAACAAATATTTTCATGTAGTTTAAATTCATGATTTTATGGGCTATAACTCACGATTTTTTGTTATTTTTAATCGTTTCGACCTCTTGCCAAATAATTTTACAGAGGCCAAAATTTATGATTTCATGAGCTAGAACCCACGAATTTTGGCCATTTTTAGTCGTTCTAATTCTTTACCAAATAATTTCATAGAGGCCAAAATTCATAATTTTATGAGCTATAACCCTTAATTTTTAGCCATTTTTAGTCGTTCTGATTCCTTGGCAAATAATTTTGTGGAGGCCAAAATTTATGATTTCATGAGATATAACCCATGACTTAAGGCCATTTTAGTTGCTTCAACCCATTAACCAATAAATTCAAGCAGTTTATTAATGATTTTATGAGCTATAACTCATGATTTTTATCAATTTTAGTCATTCTAACCTTTTGGCAAATAATTTTGCTAAGGTAAAATTGACAATTTCATGAACTATAATCCATAATTTTTGGCTATTTTTAGTCATTCTGGTTCCATCGCAAATAATTTCATGGAGGTCAAAGTTCACGATTTCATAAGCTATAACCCATAATTTTTGGCAACTTTTGGTCATTTCGAGCCATTAACAAATAATTTCATGGAGTTTAAATTCATGATTTCATGAGCTATAACCACGATTTTCTATCATTTTTAGTTGTTCGACTTCTTGAAAATAATTTTGTAGAGCCCAAAATTCATAATTTCATGAGCTATAACCTATGATTTTTGGTCATTTTAGTCATTTTGATTCCTTGACAAATAATTTCGTGAAGGCCAAAATTAATAATTTCACGAGCTATAACCTAGGATCTTTTGCCATTTTTGGTTGTTCAGAGTCCTTGGCAAATAATTTCAAGGTGGCCAATATTCACGGGTTCACGGGCTATAACCTATGATTTTTGGTCATTTATAGTCATTTCGAGCCATTAGCAAATAATTTCATGGAGTCTAAATTAAAGATTTTTTGAGTTATAGCTCACGATTTTCGATCATTTTTTATCGTTCTGACCTTTTGGTAAATAATTTTACAGAGGCCAAAATTCATAAATTCGCATGTGAACCCATTATTTTTGGCCATTTTTAGTCATTCTAATTCCTTGGCAAATAATTTCGTAAAATTCAAAAATTCTTGAGCTATAACCCCTGATTTTTAAACATTTTTAGTCGTTCTGATTCCTTGGTAAATAATTTCGTGGAGTCTAAAATTCATGATTTTATGAGCTATAACCCATAATTTTTAGTCGTTCTCACCCATTAATAAATAATTTTATGGAGTCCAAATTCATGGTTTCATGAGCTATAACTCGCGATTTATGGTCATTTTTAGTCGTTCTGATTCTTTGGCAAATAATTTAACAGAGGCCAAAATTCACAATTCCATGTGCTATAGCACACTATATTTTGCTATTTTTAATAGTTCTGATTTCGTGGCAAATAATATCATTGAGACCAAAATTCATGAATTCAGGCGCTATAACCCATGATTTTTGGCCATTTTTAATCATACTGATTCCTTTGCAAATAATTTAATAGAAGCCAAAATTCACGATTTCATGAGCTATAACTTTTGATTTTTGATCATATTTAGTCGTTCTAATTCATTGAAAAATAATTTCGTGGAGGCTAAAATTCACAATTTCATGAGCTATCACCTATGACTTTTGGCTATTTTTAGTCATTCCGACCCATTAACAACTAATTTCATGAAGTCTAAATTCATAATTTTATGAGCTATAACTCCCGATTTTTTATCATTTTTAATTGTTCTGACCTCTTGGCAAATAATTTCATAGAGGCCAAAATTCAAGATTTCATGAGCTATAACATAAGATTTTTTGCCATTTTTAGTCGTTCTGATTCCTTTGCAAATAATTTCGTACAGGCTAAAATTCACGATTTCATGAGCTATGACCCATGATTTTTTGCCATTTCTACTCGTTCTAATTCCTTGGTATATAATTTCACGGAGGCCAAATTTATCGCTTTCATAAGTTATAACCCATGACTTTTGGCCATTTTTAGTCGTTCTGATTCCTTAGCAAATAATTTCTTGGAGGATAAAATTCACGATATCTTGAGCTATAACCCATGATTTTTGGCTATTTTTAGTCGCTTCAACCCATTAACAAATAATTTCATGCAGTATAAATTCACAAGACAAAATTATGGATTATAGCCTATAAAACATAAATTTCAAAGTACACATAATTAATTGTCGTTGTATCAAAAAAGAAATGGACAAAAATATTAACTGTAGCCCATGAAAATCACAAATTTTAATGTATGCTAATTAATTCCCATTTGGTCAAAGCGAACAAAAATTGACTAAAAGTGGGTTATATCATATAAAATGCAAATTTTGAAGCACGATATTAATTTTCATTGTTTTGAAAGAACAAAAGTAGGCAAAAGTTGTGGGTTATTTCCGATGAAAGTCACAAATTAGTATGCAAAATTAATTGTCATTAAGAATAAATGAACGATGTTGAAAAAATTAAGGGATATAGCCCATAAAAGTTGTGAGTTTTGAAGTATACCTAAGTAATTGCCATAGGGTCGTAGCACACAAAATGGATGAAATTTGTGGGTAGCCTATAAAAATTGTGAATTATAATCCATGAAAATCATGTATTTTAAAGTTCACATAATTAATTGTCATTGTGACGAGTGAACGGAATGAACAAATATTATGGATTATAGGCGATGAAAATCATGAATTTTGAAGTACTTATATTTAATTTATATTTGGTTGAAACAAATAAAAATTGGAAAAATAATCATGGGATATAGCATATAAAAACATGATTTTTGAAGCAAACATAATTAATTACCATTAATTTGAAACAATAAAAATGAAAAAAAATTATGGATTAGAGCCCATAAAAATTGAGAATTTCAAAGTATACCTAAGTAATTGCCATAGGGTCGTAGCACACAAAATGGATGAAATTTGTGGGTAGCCTATAAAAATTGTGAATTATAATCCATGATTTTTGGCCATTTTAATTGCTTTGAATAAAACTGAACAAAAATAGTACAAAATTATTGATTATAGCCCATAAAACTGTGCATTTTGAATAAAAACTTAATCGCCACTCAGTGAAAATAAACTAAATCGGACAAATATTGTAGATTAGCCCATGAAGTTCATGAATATTTAAGCATGTATATTTAGTTGCCATTAGGTTTAAAAATTAACAAAATCGACTTGTAGCTCATGAAATTTGTAAATTTTGAAAAGAACTTATTGTCATTAAGGCGAAGCGAATGAAAAGGATAAAACTTGTGTGTTATAACCCATGAAAATCACAAATTTTAAGGATAGAAATGAGCGATAATTGAAAAAAAGCATTGGTTATAACTCATGAAATTCAAGGGTTCAAACATGCATAGTTAATTGCCCTTGGGTGAAATGAATGAAAATGGATAAAAATTTTGAATTATTATTGTGTAAGAAATAAGTGTGTGTTGCAAGTCTATAACAAATTATAGTATAGAAAATGTCAAACCACAAGGGGAGGTTTGGCTAAAATGGGATTTTCTTTTATGAAGTTATTTGAAAAAGGTTTTATGAAAAGGGTTTGGAAAGGGTTATGGGTTTTGTTCTTTTAAAAGGAAAAGAAAATGAAAACTAGAAAGAGTGAGAGAAAAGAGAATTGAGATTCAAACAAGAAAAGAGAAAAGAAAAATAAAACAAAAGAGTTAAAAAGAAAACTAAGAGAAAAAAGGAAACAAAATGGAGAATTAAAGGACTAGAATGAAAATGTAAAATTAAAAATATATAAAATGAAAGAAAAGATGACAACTAACAAAACTAAAAATAGAAAATAAAAAGAGAACATGATAACTAGGAAATTAGAATAGATTCCACTACATAACTATTTATTAGATCCAGAAATTATTCTCTATTTTTATTTATTTTAAAATTAACAAGCATAACCTATCAATCTAATTAATGAAAGCATAGGTTATCAAGATAGATTAGAAACATAGAATTAAAATTCATCCATAAGCAATCAAGTGAAAATAATTATCCTAGAATACCAATAAGCATAGGTTATCAAACCATTTTAGAAAAGTATAACTATCAAATTAGAATATTCTATCAACTATTATTTTGATTAATTAATATTTACATAAATAATTAAGGCATAAAAGAGAGCAAATCTAATTCTAATAAATAAGTTATACTAGTTTCCGCTTATCCTATTATCCTAAGAAATTTAGCCACACATATTATTTTTAATTCCTAATTTAATTATAAAAAGCATGAATAAAAGATAAGAAAAAACTAATTATAAAAAGCAAGAAAATAAACTACCTATATAAGCATGAAAATAAAACTACCCTGAAACTAATTAAGCAAGAAAATAAACTAACTACTAGTAAGCATAAAAATTAAACAAAACAAGACAAGGCAAGAATTAAAGAAATTAAATTTAAACTAATTTCCTAATCATACAATCCTACTTAAGCAAGAAAAAATTAGAAATTAAAACTCACATTGAGAAGGATTGGCCCTTCTTGTAGACTCAAATATCTTCAAGTCTTCATGAGAAAATGAAATTTAAAAAGGGGGAAAATTTTATATTTATTGAAAAACTAAAGTTTTACAATATTTGAATGTCACAAAATAGCAACCTCCAATCCTCAAAAGTGGATTTATAAGAAATTTCACATCCCTCGCTCTCACTCTCGACCCCTATTTATAGATTACATGAACCAATATTAATCCTAAGATCAAACTTGGCCCTCAAGAATCAATTTTCGGCCATAGTATGCAAACTGGCGACTTCTACGACTTGGGTATCAATGCCCCCATCGATTTCCCCATCGATGCTAACATAGAAAAATCTGCACAGATTTCAAGATATCTATAGTTCTGCCACTAGTTCACTAAAATAGTCATATCTTAAGTTCTACAATTCCAATTTGACTGAAACTTACATTATTGAATTCGTAATTGAAAGACAGAAAATCTTATATGACTCACAACTGAATCAAATAAAACCATCCTGCATACTTCCATTTGAAATATGTTACAACACCTCTTCGATGAGCTATCTTGATCATTTGCTCTGATTTTTGTTGGGCTTCTCTTAGCCTTCACTTCTAATAAGAAAATATGTTACAATATTAATGATTTATTTGCATGAAATTTTATTTGAAATGGGGGTATAAAATGCAAGAAAATATGTTAAGCAATTATAGTCCATGAAAATCATGTATTTTAAAGTTCACATAATTAATTGTCATTGTGACGAGTGAGCGGAATGAACAAATATTATGGATTATAGGCGATGAAAATCATGAATTTTGAAGTACTTATATTTAATTTATATTTGGTTGAAACAAATAAAAATTGGAAAAATAATCATGGGATATAGCATATAAAAACATGATTTTTGAAGCAAACATAATTAATTACCATTAATTTGAAACAATAAAAATGAAAAAAAATTATGGATTAGAGCCCATAAAAATTGAGAATTTCAAAGTATACCTAAGTAATTGCCATAGGGTCGTAGCACACAAAAATGGATGAAATTTGTGGGTAGCCTATAAAAATTGTGAATTTTGAGACACTCATATTTATTTGTTATTGGTTCGAAACTAACAAAAATTAAAAAATCATATGTACCCTATAACCTCAAAAATTTTGAATAAAAACTTAATTGCCTTTGAATAAAACTGAACAAAAATAGTACAAAATTATTGATTATAGCCCATAAAAACTGTGCATTTTGAATAAAAAAACTTAATCGCCACTCAGGCGAAATAAACTAAATCGGACAAATATTGTAGATTAGCCCATGAAGTTCATGAATATTTAAGCATGTATATTTAGTTGCCATTAGGTTTAAAAAAAATTAACAAAAATCCTGACTTGTAGCTCATGAAATTTGTAAATTTTGAAAAAGAACTTATTTGTCATTAAGACGAAACGAATGAAAAAGGATAAAACTTGTGTGTTATAACCCATGAAAATCACAAATTTTTAAGGATAGAAATGAACGATAATTGAAAAAAAAACGCATTGGTTATAACTCATGAAATTCAAGAATTTTCAAACATGCATAGTTAATTGCCACTGGGTCGAAATGAATGAAAATAATAAAAAAATTGTGAATTATAATCCATGAAAATCAACTGTTTTAGTCCAAAGCGGTTTAGTGTCAGCGGCATTTTTGGAGTATATCTCTGTGCTACCTTTTAAGAAAATAATAATAATAAAACAAGGAAGTGCCTTTTTTATATGAGAGTTTGCAGAGAGTTATCCAGATTCCAGACAGAATTTGTATTTTCTTTTCTTTCCTCTAAAACTTTGCTGACCATATATTTATATAATGTGCAGATAAAGTTTGATGCTCATATATCTATATCATATTTAGGTAATTTGATGGTAGTTTTATGATTTGAATAAATATAATAATTAACACCATGCTCTAGTATGTTATACTAATTTTTACTTTCATTTCGGAAAGAGACAACTCTAAATAATGATCATTAGATTTATAAAGATCAGAGGATCAGAATAAAAACAGAATGGACAAATTTGAAAAAAGTGACCGTTTTATCTGCCAAACCCAATAAGGAAGGTTAATTTACAGAATATATGCTTTATGTGTGACTAGCTTGAAGAAAACGCATGAATGTGGACTTTGCATAAACTTTGTAGGTTCCTGAATCAATATCGTGAATGATTCTACGAATCCAATTTTAGATTGGCCATTGACACGATGAAATACATGATGCATGTACCCTTCCATGAAATTTTACCATGTTTGTCAATTTAGCACCTCAAAAGAATTGGGTACAAGCACTACAAGCTGTTGCTCACTATAGAAATGAAATTTATGTTAAGTATTGAATGCAAAATGATATGGTACTGGATTTCTTCCAAATAGTTTTTCAATTGTTCAGAGAATATGGCAGAGGGATTCACATTATAAGTAGACGCAAGAGAGGAACTCTTGAACCAAGAACAGAGTCGCTCTATTGTCTCTGAACCACCCCGGGTGTCTGTTTATGTTTGGTTCATACATATCTCTATGTGCCATCAAAAGGACAGGAACAAACGGCAGAAGCGATGCTCTGAGGCAGTATAGAAGCTCAGAGTTCAATTCCTCGGGTAAGTTTTCTTTTTTTTTTCTTTTTTTTTTTAACACAGTACATAATCCTTTCACTGACTGTTTCTTTGCTACAAATAAAGTAAATTATCTTAGTTTTGTTTACTTTATATAATTTGTGATCGTTTACTATTGCAGGAACCTGGCACATTGGCTTGAGCTAGCACACAAAGATTAATATTGATCCAGGAGCAACCGGCTTATGACAATAATCATGTTTCTTCTTTTGTGGGAACTTTCCCCATAACTTTACCTTTCCTTTGATGTAATCATGTAAGCTTGTGGGCCATTGTCGAGAAAGAAATGGATGTTTTTGATAAAAATAATGGTGGAAGATGTGGGTTACAAGAGGCTTTACATGACAGTTTGAAATATTGGGTTATATCAAGGATGGTGGATACAACAACATGATCCTCAATATAACCCAGTATTTTAAATGTCCTGTAAAACCGCTTGTAGCCCCACATCTCCCACCAGTGCTTTAATCTAAAAACTTCCATTTCTTTTTCTTTTTTACAAATAGAGATGAGACAGTTTAGCTTTGTAAACATATAGTTGTTTTGTGATATGAAACTTGATAGCTATGTCTTCAATTTGACAGCAGTTCTTCTTAATTTCACTAACTTTAGATGTTATTGTTTTAATTTAATCAAAAAAATGAGGGGGAAATACCAACTAGTTGCATGAATCACATGCTCCATCAAATCAAGGGAATCCATGACGCACAATTTTAAGTTCTAGGAGTCGATATCTGCAATAATGAAATTGCAGGTGAGAGAGACAAATTAATTAGGATCTCTCAGCATCTCCAATAAACAAATATCTCTGTGCTATCATTGATGTCTTTAAAACATGTATGATTTACATAAAATGACCTTGTAAATGTCTGCTTGTGGGGCTGCACGTCTAGCCCTAACCCTAACCCTGAGAATCGTGGAAGATAGAACTTTAATGTTTTACTACTGATCATATCTTCTATGTTCAACATACTAGTCATACTGGGAATAACTTGAAATAATCACTATTAGTGCGGTTTGCTTGCTATGGAAGTAGATAATGGAACTGTGAAGGAGAGTAAAGAGAGTAAAATATTAATTTCTTTCTCCTCTCAATTCACTTTTCATCCACTTTCTCAAAAATTGAGATAGTCAAAGAGGTTAAAAACTAACGTGACATTCACCATTTTTCATTTACTTTCCAGACAATTTCTCAGAGAAAGAAGAACTCGAAAGTGGAGCTGCTTTCCAATTTTTTATCAACTTTCCAAGTCATTTTTCAAATCCGCAAGTTCAACATCTTGGTAAATATGGAGAATAGGAAAGAGTGGGTCCATCTCATACTTCCACAACTTTCCTATCCTTCTAATTCATGAGTAGTCTAATTAACTTTGTTTGAAGGCATACTTCTTAGTTGACATGTGTACAGATTCTACGTGTTTTCGTTCAACTAAGACATAAACAAACTAAAAATGTGTTTCAAATTGTTTTTTTTTTTTTTTTTTTTTTGAGTGAAATGATTTTCAATTGATACAATAATATAATCTG
This sequence comes from Asparagus setaceus, assembly GCA_012295165.1. Taxonomy (NCBI): domain Eukaryota; kingdom Viridiplantae; phylum Streptophyta; class Magnoliopsida; order Asparagales; family Asparagaceae; genus Asparagus; species Asparagus setaceus. The sequence goes on along the minus strand of CM022704.1, from coordinate 81,703,946 downwards.
TAGAATTTGTACCGGAAGAAAATTGCAACTCTAAACTCATCAGTAACTTCCTGAACATGAAATACAAGTTTCAGTGCCCATAATTTTTTATTAAATTTGGGCTGATTCCAAAACTCCATGTACAGTAATACATCAGATTTCAGGAAATCAACCAAAGTCTGTAGCCTTATCTTGATTTGAAAACACTAGCTAATGCATGAGATACGACTAATGCATATATATGAACAAAGACCCCATCAAGTCTCAACACTAACAGCTATATCCCCAGCTGAGCCTTGATAATTGTTGGTAGCGGACAGCGGAACCGTCGAGAGAAACCACCACAAGCGGAAAGCCAAACACAATAAAGAGTAAAGACGAGATTTACGTGGTTAGGCAAGTTGCCTAGATCCACGGGGGGGGGATTTTCACTAATAGAAAGAGAATACAAATTAGGATTACAAGTTCTCACAAAGAAACCCTAAAATAAACCTCTCAATCTCTCAAAGATCTCCTCTCCAAAGATGCACAAAACTCTCTCAAAGAGGCAAAGCGTGCTTGAAACTTACCTAACAATCAGGTTAGGGTTATTAATAGCCTCTAAGCGAATTGGGTTTAAAATCAATTCCTAATTAGACCCGTTTTGAATGCACTTGTTAATTAGGCTACAACTCATATTAATTAACTAATGAGCTGTGGATTAGTCGACTACAATTAATTAAGCTACCGGACCAATGCAGCCACCTTTAAATACGTTTTACGGTTAATCATTACTTCATATTAGTCGACTACGTTTCCCCGACCAACTTGCTACATGCTCTGGTGTGATGGAGCTACAATGCCTAGTAGTGACTGAACGGCTCTTGTGCATGTTTTGTGCATGTTCTACAATTCTCCACCTCGTACATCATTTGATTCACCTCAAATTTTGGACGAACACCGAAGAACACCAAGAACATCTAGAGATCACCATCGGTAATCCGGGCCAATCCAGTGCGCCACTACCGCGGACGCCCTGCATTGCCCTCCAGGGATCAAGCTCACCGTAGTTCACCTCAAATCATCTCCCTCCATTACAGCCCGAGGAATATGCCCTCTTGGGCAAATCAACAAAGTGATATGAAGCAAGTCTAAGCAATGCTTAAACTTACTACATGTGACCACCTTGGTTAACATGTCGCGGATTCTCATTCGTGTGCACCTTCATGAGAGAAATATCACCTCCCTCTATGACATCCCGCACAAAATGATACGACATCAATATGCTTGATGCGAGCATGATGAACTGATTCTTCGCCAAGTGAATTGCACTCATTTGTCACACCACAAGTTCGTTTTCTGCTCAATCCCCAAATCGTCTAGAAGACCCCACAACCACAATGCTTCCTTCACTCCCTCGCCATGGCCATGTACCGACCCTCGTAGTAGAAAGTGCCAGTAGCTGTTAACATCGATAAGCCTACTTAGGAGCTCCATGTATCTTAAATACATAACCGGTAGTAGATCGCCAGTCTATCTAGATGTGCTTATAATCGAGTCCACAAACCCGTCAATCGACATGTTTCTCCACAAAACACCGATTCAGTCAATTGTACCCTTTAAGTACGAGGACCCACTTCGCTGCTTCGGTCGCTTTCCGGATTAGCCATGAATCTCGGACCACACTAACCGCAGCTGTGAAATATGCGAACACCATTACATACATTAAAGCGCCATTTGCACTAGCATAGGAACACGCTCCATATGCTCCTTCGTAGTGGGAGATTGATTACCGAAGCCTAAAGTGTGGAGCCAATGGAGTCACCACCGACTTAGCACTTTGCATCCCGAACCTCGCGATCACCCGCTCTATGTAGCCCGCCGACTCAGAACAATCGTCGATTCGCCCGCTCTCTTCTAATCTCCATACCCGTATTTTCCTAGCGAACCCATGTCCTTCATCTCGAACTCTTCACCAAGTTGAGATTTCAACCTATCATCTCCACCACCTCTTAGAAGCAATAAGCATGTCATCCACATACAAAGAAGATAGATAAAATTACCTCCGCGAAGCTCCAGATGTAAACACAACAATCATGATCGCTTGAAAAAACCATGCATTCACAGCATGAAGGAGTCAATGTTCGCGAGGAAAATTAAAGGCTGTAAAGCAAATGTTATCCTTCTAATTGATTTTAAAGAAAGAATAAATACAACTCTCGAGCCAATCTCTCTCTCTAGCTTAGATAAAAAGAAATTACAAATTCCTCGATCGGTTGCCGATTTACAAAGAGGGAATCAACGGAGACCCTTCCCTTTATTTAATCTGGGTTCTTCACGGTGGCGGTGGGAGCTTGAATCTTGTATCCGTTGACGATCCGACCGTCTTGACTTCGTGGGGCGAGGTTGAAAAATAACTCGCAGGCAAGTTTAGAACTCGGGCGAGTTAAGAACTCTTTGATAGAGTTGATTTTAGAAAAGTTAATAATCCTTTTAGCCAAGAATGGCGGAGAAGAACTTGTCGTGCAAGTTTGAAAACTCTAATCGAGTTGAACTCTCTAGGAGAGTTGATTCCAGCAAAGGAGGTCTTCGGTAAAACCTCAATATCTCTAAATCCGACCAGTAGGATTCAATCTCCACCGTTCAGAATTAAGAACGATGAGTGTTGAGGCTGCCTTCCAAGTTTCACTCCGATCAGACCACGGATGAAGGTCCGATCGTCACGCCGATCACAGCTGCACAGAAGAAACCGTTCTCTGCACAATTGGCTTCGGTAAAACCTCAATATCTCCAAATCCAACCGGTAGAAATCAATCTCCACCGTTCAGAATTAGGAACGATGAGTGTTGAGGCTGACCTCCAAGTTTCACTTCGATCAGACCACGGATGAAGGTCCGATCATCACGCTGATCACAGCTGCGCAGAGGAAACTGGTTCTCTCCCCTTTGTTAGTTCTCCGGCCAAAAACCTTTCAACCCCCCCCCCTTTCTTCAGCTGAGCTTTCAGCTATTTATAGGGGTTTAAGGGGTGTAACTGACCCCTATAATCACTCCTAAATGAGGGTTAATGGCCCTCAGATCGTGCAAAACAATTTTGGAACTGTTAAGATCGTGTTTGAACGAGTCAAGCGAGGTCGCGTTAAAGAAAAGCTTCTCGCGTTACTTTCTGATAAAGCGAATTTTCGATGGGCCTGGTTTCTTCTGATGCGAAGGCTGTTGCAACAAGCAGAACGCTCCAGTGAACGCGGGGTTGCTGGTGATGCTACTTCGATATGAAGCTTCTGATGAAACGCTGGGTTGCTCTACGGTGAATGAAATTGCTCCCGAGTAGCGGGTTTGCTTCTGATGGCAATTTGCTACGCTAAAGCGAAGCTGCCGCTGCTCGGTGAGCGAAGAACGCTCAGAGCGGTACGCTACTGAGGATGCTTCTGATAAAAGCGAAGGCATTCGGAAGAGCGATTCGCTGCGATGCGGCGTGCCTTCTGATAAAGCAGCGAAACTTCTGATTAAAGCGAGGAGTAAACCTCAGCGTTCCCAAAGCGTTAAGCCTCGGCGTTGCTTCTGATTTTTTTTTTTTTTGCATCCTACTGATCAAATCAGCTTGTACCCTGCCCGGGAGATTGCTTTAATCCATACTGAGTGACTTCTCAAAGCGACACATGATTCTCCTTATCCTCAACCTTGTAGCCCTCGGGTTGATGCATGTAGATCTCTTCATCCAGGTCTCCGGTAAAATTTGGCTTAACATCTAGTTGATCCGACTCAAAATCACCATGAGCAACAATACTCAATAGCACCGAATAGAAGTATGTTTCACCAGGAGAAAATATCTCATTGTAATCCACACCCTCTTTCGGTGCAAAACCCTTAGCCACTAGCCTTTCGCTGTGTCTTACACCGAGCTCGAAGATCTTCCTTTCTTTTATACACCCACTTACAACCAATAGCTTTTCTTCCCTGGGCAATGGGACCACCTCCCGTGGTTCAGAAGAGATTCCATCTCTTCCTCCATCCAGAACAACCAACTCTCACTATCCTTGTCCCGAATAGCTTCCTTGAAGGAGACCGCTTCGTCCTCCTCCACCGAGAGTCGTATTCAACCATATTAGCACTGCCCATAGTGCTTTGGGGTTGATCACCCCGAGTGCTACTTGTATTTTCGCTTTGGCCTAGTGGAAGCCAAATTATCCACAGTGCTGTTGTTGTAGTGCACGTGTATTTTCTCTTGAACCTCCTCCCTCAAACTCATCATCACCGACTTCCGTTGAGCACGAATTAGATTAGTTGGTCTTTAGGTTCTATTTCTAATGAGACAGAGAAGTCTCACCGGTCCTCTTCACGTCATCCTGGGACCCTGCAATCATGGATTTCATCAAAGGTATCCCTGTGACCACGAACTTTGAATCTTAGGTACAAAGGCGATAGCCTTTCATTATATCCAAGAATATTGCCTTGCGGCCCTGGCGTCAAGCTTTCCCTCGTTGACGTCATATGGTAGGGTACATCCAGAAATTAGGCCTATCATAATGCGCATGCTCTGACCACACCCTGGGTGTATCACCATCAATGTCGAATGTGGTGAGCGGTTCACAATGTAACAAGGCTGTGGCCGCAGCCGCCCCATGGTTGCCCAATCTGCATAAGACGCTACTTTGCCTTTTCCCGCGGTGTTGGTTCGATCTCTCGCGACTCCATTCTGTGGTGTAGACATTTGTCGGTGTCGAATAATTCCTTCGATCACGAACTCCTTGAAAGCACCATCGTATACTGCCACAGTTATGGATCTCGGTCTTTAATTTCTTTCACCGTCCTGTTCTCACCATCCACTTCTTGAATGTCTCGAACACCTCATTCTTGTGCTTCAGAAAATAAATCCAAGCATACCTAGAATAATCATCAATAAAGCGAGACATAATACGGAACCACCCTTTGAGTTGTCTCGTGGTTGAACATCCGTGTACATAATCTAGTATCCCTCTGCTCTTAGACTGCTGTTCGAAACTTGACCCGTGTGACTTTCCATACACACAATCCTCATAAAATCCATGCTAGGTTCCTTGATTCTTGAGCCTCAAAGCCTGGCTCAGATGAACAGGATACCCGATACCGCTACTAGTAGAATGCTCTTCAAGTAGACTAGTATTGGTGGGGCTTGAATTGGTCGGTGGTGATGAGAATATAGCCTGGCCTTTCTCTCGCAGCTTCGCAAATTCACTAGTGCACATATCAACCAAGCTAGACATTGCCTAAGTGGCAGCAGAGGGCAAGAGGACGAAGTGAATTGTTGAATAAAGAAGCCTGTATGTTGGGAATAGTGTAGGTGTGTGCATATATAGGAGGGAAAGATGAATGAGAAACGTAACTCCATGCGCCTTATCCAATCTAGCTACCTTAAACAAGTTGTTTAAAAGCTGTAAGGGGTATCTTTTACTTTTCCGTTTATGTCCTCCATCATTTTTCCTATTACCGTTCCTCACAAAGTTGATAAGTTCAGAGTATGGCTTTGAATGAAGGGTATTTTGGGAGAAAACTGGTCCAAAATTTGACTTTACTGTTCACCATTTGAGCTCCTTTGCTCTGTGTTCTTGAGCCCTTTGGTTTTGTGGTGACAATAAAAAATTGGAATAGGTGAAAGGTGAGGGAGGGGTTGGGTACAACAGGTGAGGGAGTGGCATGGGTATGTACTTCTTAGGTGAGGGAGTGACATGGGCGCCACAGTAGTTGGAATGAGTTTGTACTTGAGTTTGCATTTTCTTGATTGAAATTTGGTGAATTGTAGAGATTAAAAGGATCTCAGAATGAGGCTTAAGGTTCAAGAAAGGATTGAAGCTCTCAGCAATTCAAAGCCAATCAAGTCCAAACGAGCAAGCATCGGAAGCACATAAAACAGACTCAATTGTAAACCACTAATTTTGAAGCTCCTCCTGTTAAGCAATTTAAATCCCCCATGTTTCTTCACTTCCACTCTCCATAGGCCAAAATCATGATGAAGCTCAAAACCTGGCTTTATCCTTTACCTTCTCCCGTTCTTTATCTTCTGGAGGTGCAAGTTATGAAATTAATGTTATTGGAGGTAGTAGCTCAATACTTGTCTTAAGCTTTTGTCTTCTTCCAACTTCAAATGTATTGATTGGTTTTGGTCGTCAATGAAGCTATCACAAGCAAAATTGTTAATTGTGGTGAAGGATCTTGCAATAGGAGGTAGACAAGCCCCCATTCTTCCTCGAGTGTTAATGGCTCAAGGTATCGGATTTACCTATATTTTCGCCATGTATAATTGCCAACTATAGGTCTTCTCTTCTTAAGTTTGGAGTACTTTAAATGACCACTGTTATTTCCTGATAAATTTTTATTTTTTTCATTATTTTTTTAAGTGAGCATAGATTTCTCTTATTATTTCAATTAACTTCAATTGTGGCATGTCCTAGCTAACACCAATTACCCTGGCAACTAACCTATTTGATGGTAAGCTCTCGCGTCGGATGATTATTTGAAATAATGTTGTTATGCATTTGTTTTTATAGAAAGTATTAAGGTTGTATCATAGATTATAGACATAATATGGTCAACAGTTAGCCTAATATTTTCATATTTTTCTGGATGTCTCCAGGTCAAGACCAGTGGATCCTGAATCTATATGTCGTATTTAAATTGAATACAATCCGGAAATAATAATTGGTAAGTATCATATTCAGAATTTCCTCAAAACTAAGTACAATTCAAGTAGGTTTTCTCTTAACTTCGAGGATTCTAGACTTGCTTTGCTGCTGCATGAAATTTCTTGGTCATTTGTTGTAGTTGAGGAAATCTACACGATTTTATTCTGAATTCATTCTTTTGCGGTTTGATATGAATTATTTCATTCTTTTGCTTAATTTGATTGTATAGCATTGATATGTTAAACTGTGAATACGATCTCTTTTGAGGGTTTTTGCTTTTTGGTCGGTTTTATTTGGTTGATTACATTAACTGTGTCATTCTTTTTTCCTTGTGTAGATCTCACAGTGCCAATTCTTGTCTTGATAAAAATTGATTAATTTTCATTTTTTGTTTATTACATGTCAAATGGAAAATTCATCCACCGATTATATAGGTATGTATGACTCAATGCCCTCAGTTTATGATAAAGAATAACAGAATGATGTCTTGACTCATCATGTGATATTACGAACAAATAGGTTGGCAATCTTTGAATATTATTTAATCTCTCATTTATATTGAAGGTGAGATTTCATACTTGAGTATGTCAGTATGATATTTCTTGATCTTAAGGTTATGTTTTAAGCTTGTTTACATGTACCCTGAGCGTGAGTACTATATGTATGGGCAAGTTAGCAATAAGAGAAAGATGTATATGCTTACAAAATTATTTTACTTGAACTATTCCTCATCTACGGAGAGAACTCTAAAGGCCAAGAAAATTTGGTTATGCAGGTAAAAATGTATAAGTAAATTTTGACACAAGTATCATAAAAGACTGATCCAGTATATCCAAATGAAAGGATGAGAGAAGGATAAATAATTAACATGCGAGTCTTAGCTTCCATAAGTCGCTAAAATTTCCAACAACATTTACCTTTATCACCATATTCTACACATACACATGTATGTACTTATGTATGCATGTATGTATATGTGTGTGCATCTTTGTTGCCTAGACCAAACCAACACCAGAGAGAGACTTAAAGAGTTCTTTAATACCAATCTTGAAGATAACTAATCAATTTCATGGTTGTGTCTCTCTTCATCTCAAGAGAAATAAAACGCAGACATCAAATGACCTAGGTTCAAAGTAATAAATGTATAAACAACAAATTCAAGTTTTCCTGTCATTTTTGTCTAATACATTTGTTTTCTATTTCTCATATGAAACATGTACTTAGACTTCTTTGAGGAAAAGCAGTCATGGATAAATTCCAGCACTGATGTATAACCCCTATTATGAGTTAGACAGCAAGGATGAAGAAACATATTCATCTCCGACCACAGGATCACATTTTGGCTTAACATTGTTTGAGTGGACGACAACGATGCATCTATAATTGGCTTTGTACATATGTAATTTATTATATATGTTTATTTATAACAGACTAAATCCTTATGTTTTCTATCTGAAATTTTGTTACAAACGATGTGTTTTAATACACTGTATCAAAATTGTTGCATGTTATTATCTTTTGAATAATGTCAAAATATTTTCAATATTTATGATTATTGAAATGAAATCATGATCTTGAAAAATATGTTACCAATTATTTAAATTGACTTTGATTCTTCTCTTTTCCCTCGCCACGCCGGGCTTATTTGCTAGTTTTAATGGAAAAGAAAAGGAAGTGCATATTTGGATCTGAGAGAAAATTTGATGGTCATACGTCCATTTCATATTCTTTTGTAAAGATAAACCACATGTACAGCAAAGGATTAACCGTTTATTAACCTTAAACATGATAGAAACACAATATTAATGATTTATTTGCATAAAATTTTATTTGAAATGGTTGTATAAAATACAATAAAATATGTTAATCAATTATAGTCCATGAAAATCATGTATTTTAAAGTTCACATAATTAATTATCATTGTGACGAGTCAAACGAAATGAACAAATATTATGGATTATAAACTATGAAAATCGTGAATTTTGAAGTACTTATATTTAATTTATATTTGGTTGAAACAAATAAAAATTGAAAAATAATCATAAGGATATAGCATATAAAAACATGATTTTTGAAGCAAACATAATTAATTACCATTAGTTTGAAACAATAAAAATAAAATAAAAAATCATGGGTTAGAGCCCATAAAAATTGAGAATTTCAAAGTATACCTAAGTAATTGCCATAGGGTCGTAGCACACAAGAATGGATGAAATTTGTGGGTAGCCTATAAAAATTGTGAATTTTGAAACACTCATATTTATTTGTTATTGGCTCGAAACTAACAAAAATTAAAAAAATCATATGTACCCTATAACCTCGAAAATTTTGAATAAAAAATTAATTGCCTTTGAATAAAACTGAACAAAAATAGTACAAAATTATTGATTATAGCCCATAAAACTGTGCATTTTGAATAAAAACTTAATCGCCACTCAGTGAAATAAAGTAAAATGGACAAATATTGTAGATTAGCCCATGAAGTTCATGAATATTTAAGCATGTATATTTAGTTGCCATTAGGTTTAAAAAATTAACAAAATCGACTTGTAGCTCATGAAATTTGTAAATTTTGAAAAAGAACTTATTTGTCAGCTGCGCGCTTAAAAAAGGATAAAACTTGTGTGTTATAACCCATGAAAATCACAAATTTTAAGGTTAGAAATGAACGATAATTGAAAAAAAAACACATTGGTTATAACTCATGAAATTCAAGAATTTTTAAACATGCATAGTTAAGCGCCATCGGGTCGAAATGAATAAAAATAATAAAATTATGAATTATAATCCATGAAAATCAACTGTTTTAGTCCAAAGCGGTTTAGTGTCGGTGTCATTTTGGAGTATATCTCTGTGCTACCTTTTAAGAAAATAATAATAATAAAACAAGGAAGTGCCTCTTTTTATATGAGAGTTTGCAGGGAGTTATCCAGATTCCAGGCAGAATTTTAATTCTCTTTTCTTTCCTCTAAAACTTTGTTGGCCATATATTTATATAATGTTCAGATAAAGTTTGATGCTCATATATCTATATCATATCTGGGTAATTTGATGGTAGTTTTAAAGTAGTTATGATTTGGATAAATATAATAATTAACACCATGCTCTTGTATGTTACACTCATTTTACTTTCATTTCGGAAAGAGGCAACTCTAAATAATGATCATTAGATTTATAAAGATGAGAGGATCAGAATAAAAACAGAATGGACAAATTTGAAAAAAGTGACCGTTTTATCTGCCAAACCCAAAAGGTAATGCACAAAATAATGGTTAATATGGACGGCACATTATGCACTGAGTAATGAAGGATGTGTAATTTTTGAATTGCTAGTGTAGTATTTGTCCAATGTTAATTGACAGTATGTATGCTTTGTGTGTGACGAGACTGAAGAAAATGCACGAATGTGGACTTTGCATAAACTTTTTAGGTTCATGAATTAATATCGTGAATGATCCTACGAATATAATTATAGATTGAGCGTTGATGCAATGGGATACATGATGCATGTACCAGACCATGAAATTTTACCATGTTTGTCAATTCAGTACCTCAAAAGAATTCGGTACAAGCACTACATGTTGTTACCAACTATAGAAATGAAATTTATGTTGGGGAATGAATGCAAAATGCTACGGCGCTGGATTTGCTTCCAAATAATTTTTTTAATTATTCAAAGAATTTGACAGAAGGGTCCGCATTATAAATAGACGCATAATAGAGGAGCTATTGAACCAAGAAACAGAGACGCTATTGTCTCCGTATTCCCTTGGTTTCTGTTTACATTTCGTTTTAAGATATGTTTCCACCAAAAAGAGAGGAAGAATTCGCAAAGATGGCACTCAAAGCACTTCAGAAGTTCAGAGTTCAATTCCAAATATTATCTCCCTCACCCCACTCACAAAAAGGTTCCCCTATCTTTGAATGTAAGCTGTGAAATATCAGGTTGCTTTAGATAAGAGTATGGTGGAAGATGTGGGTTACAAGAGGTTTTACAAGACAGCTTGAAATATCGGGTTATATCAAAGATGACGGGTACAAGAACATCATCCTTAATATAACCCTATATTTTAAGTGTCCTGTAAAACCGTTTGTAGCCCCACATCTCCCACCATACTCTCATCTAAAACATCCCTTTCTTTTTCTTTATTACTCAAAATATAAATGAGAGTACAGGATAGCTTTGCAAACATATAGTTGTTTTGTGAAATGGAAACTTGATAATTATGTCTTCAATTTGGCAGCAGTTCTTTTCGATTTCACTAACTTTAGATGTTTTTGTTTTAATTTAATAAATACAATAAGGAAAGAAAAAACCAATTTGTCGAATGAATCACACGTTACATCAAACCAAAGGGAATCCATGACACCCAATTTTGAGTTCTAGGAGTTGATCACTGCAGTCGTGAAATTGCAGGTGAGAGAGACAAATTAATTATGATCTCTCAGCACATGTCTCTGTACTATCATTGATGTATTCGAAACATGTATGGTTTACAAAGTACTTGTAAATGTCTAATTGTGGGGCTGCCCGTCTAACCTAAAGCATTGCCACACCCACACCGATCGTTGAAGATAGGACTTTAATGTTTTACCACAGATCATATCTTCTACGTTCAACATACTAGTCATACTGGGAATAATTTGACTAAATAACTTGAAATAACCGCTACTTCAGATATACTTTCCAAGAAATTTTTCAAATCCGCTAGTTCAACATCTTGGTAAGTATGTAGAACAAGAAATGGTGGGTCAAACTCACACTCCCCCAACTTAATTTGTTGTCGCTCTAACTTCCTGACTAATCTAATTTTGTTCGAAGACCTAGCTATTTCTTAGTTATTATCATGTTTAGATCCTACGTGTTTTCGTTTGACTAAAAACATAAACAAACTAAAAATGCATTTCCAATTGTTTTTTTCTTTTTTGGTTTTTCTTTTTTTCCCCCTCTTTTGAGTGAAATGATTTTCGGTTGATACAATAATATAATCTGTAGAATTTGTATAGAAAGAAAATTGCAACTCTAAACTCATCAGTAACTCACTGAACATGAAATACAAGTAGCAGTGCCAATAATTTATTAAATTTGGGCTGATTCCAAAACTCCATGTACAGTAATACATCAGATTTCAGGAAATCAACCAAAGTCTGTAGCCTTATCTTGATTTGAAAACACTAGCTAATGCATGAGATACGACTAATGCATATATATGAACAAAGACCCCGTCAAGTCTCAACTCTAACAGCTATATCCCCAGCTGAGCCTTGATAATTAATTCTAAGGGCTGAAACACTCAACCATCATGTACACAGTAGCCTCAGAGCAGAGCATTGGTGGTGGCCGGTGCTTGAGCCTCAAAGCCTGGCTCAGATGAACAGGATACCCAATACCGCTACTAGTAGAATGCTCTTCAAGTAGACTAGTATCGGTCGGGCTTGAATTGGTCGGTGGTGATGAGAATATAGCCTGGCCTTTCTCTCGCAGCTTCGCAAATTCACTAGTGCACATATCAACCAAGCTAGACATTGCCTAAGTGCAGGCAGCAGAGGGCAAGAGGATGAAGTGAATTGTTGAATAAAGAAGCCTGTATGTTGGGAGTAGTGTAGGTGTGTGCATATATAGGAGGGAAAGATGAATGAGAAACGTAACTCCATGCGCCATATCCAATGAGCCTAATTGCTTTAACAAAAAAAAAGCCCGCAGTTTTAGTTTAAGCGGTTTACAGTGGGTGCCCGCTGCATTTTTTGGTGGATTCTGTGTGCTGAGAACTAGGAACTGCGGGGTTCATTCAGAAGCAATCTAGCTACCTTTTTTACTGGAAAAAGAAAAGGAAGTGCATATTTGGATACGAGAAAAAATTTGATGGTCATAAATATTCTTTTGTAAAGATAAACCACATGTACAGTAAAGGATTAACAGTTTATTAACCTTAAACTTTTTATTAACATTTACACGGAGTTGTCTCAGTTATTTGATTTTCACATGGCATGCATCAATATGGTGTAGAAAGATCCTATTATATTTCAATATGGCGTAGATAAACATACACCCATGATTTCACAAGTACAAATAATAAAGAGGTAACTCCGTTTGATTCTCGGGGTTCAATGCTAATAAAGTAATTTAGACATAACAAGTGGATAACTTCTACAGTAGAATAGTATTATGTCCAATTAACCCTTTTATTTTATGAGTTCAAAGTAATTTTGACCCAAATAAAATATGATTAACACCATTCTCGCATATGACACTCATTCTCACTTTAATATTGGGAAAGAATCACAACCGGAAATAGTGGATGTTCAGATTTGGGAAGATGAAAATACAGAGACAATTTTGAAGAATGTGCGCTTATTAATTATAGGCTAAGTGGTACTTAAATACCACAAAGTTTTCTCGTTTGGTAAATAACATCATAAGTTGATCAAAGCCGACACGTTAGTATCCTCAACAAGTAAACATGAAAAATTTCCCTGAATGATTTTATATGATACTTACATGCTAATTCTAGAGCTTTTAAACTATTAATATTTATTAAATTTTCTATTAAATCTACCAAAAATTATTTTAAAATTATCTTAAATCTACTTTAAAATAAAGTTGGAATATGCCTAGCAAAATGCCTAGCCTGCACTGGACCGGGTGTTCTAAGCAGGCCCAAGTCCTGTCCGGCCAAACCGCTCTGCCCGGTCAACAGATTTTTTGTATTTTTATTTGATTTTTGGCCAAAATTATTAAAAATTAGATTAATCTTATTATATTTATATAAGTATGTATTAGTATATACTTACATATTAGTATATAGCTATATATTATATGTAAGTATATATAAGTATACATTAATGACCATATCATACTATAATTATATACGATATACATTAGAAATATATATGTAAGTATATATAAGTATACATTAATGATAATATACACTTAAAATATATACAAGTATACATTAATGACCATATCATATTATAACTATATATAAAAATATAAAATATATATATAATATATACATAATTAATAATAGGGCGGGCGGGCCCGGTCGGTCGAACTACTCAACTCGGCCCGGTTGAGACCAGGCCCGTGCCCCGGATTTTCTAGGCTATACCTTGAGTTGGGTCGAGCAGAGCCCAATTGGACACCCCTATTTGCAATGCATATCATGGTTCATGAATTAGTATCAGAAGGATTCTACGAATCTAACTAAAGATTAACCATTGAAGCAATGGGATACATGACATACATGAAAAAAAAATGCTTTCATGCATGTGTACTATTCCATGAATATTATGTTTGTCAATTCAGCACCTCAAAAGAATTCGGTACAAGCACTACATGCTGTTACCAACTATAGAAATGAAATTTTTGTTGAGGAATGAATGCAAAATGATACGGTGCCGGATTTGCTTCCAATAATTTTTCAATTGTTCAAAGAATTTGACAGAAGGGTCCACATTATAAATAGTTGCATAGTAGAGGAGCTCTTGAACCAAGAAACAGAGACGCTAGTGTCTCTGTATTCCCTTGGTTTCTGTTTGCATTTCGTTTTAGCATAAGCTATGTTCCCATTAAAAAGAGAGGAAGAATTCGCAAAGTTGGCACTCAAAGCACTTCAGAAGTTCAGAGTTCAATTCCTTGGGTATGGGCCATATGGCTCCGTTGTGCTTATAGTATATATTAGATTTTTCTTTCTGCGTTTGTAGGGAGTTTTTCCCCCCACAATGTAGGAGTTTAGTTCTCTTTTTTTTCTCAGGGCGCTCTTACTTCTTGTAATATTTTCTTCACTCTCTTTCATTGTAAACCTACGGGTGCTCTGGAAAGAAATGGGTGTTTTAAAGTGTCGTGTGAGATGTGGGTTACAAGAGGTTTTACAAGACAATTTGAAATATTGGGTTAAATCAAGGAAGGCGGCCATAGCCGGCATCATCCTTAATATAACCCGATATTTTAAATGTCTTGTAAAACCGTTTGTAACCCCACATCTTCCACCATTACTTTTATCTAAAACATCCATTTCTTTTTATTTTCTTTTCTACAAAATAGAAATGAGACAATATTGTTCCTCTGTAAAACAAATAGTTGTTATGAGATATGAAATTTGATAATTATGTCTTCAATTTGGTAGCACTTGTCACTTTCACTAACTTTAGATGTTATTGTGTTAATTTAATCAATACAATGGGGAAATAACAACTAGTTGAATGAATCACACGTTCCATAAAACCACGGGAATCTATGTCACACAATTTTAAGTTCTAGGAGTCGATCACTGCAATAATGAAATTTTACCATGATTCAGCATTGGTGCATTTAAATAAATGATGAATCGGTGCATAGGTCGAAACTAATAAAATTATCAAAATCATGGACTGCAGTCCATGAGAATTTCGTGAAGAAAAATATTTCATGACAATACAAACAAAAATAGTGTAAAGTTGTGTGTTATTATTATTCATGAAAATCGAGAACTTTAAAGAAAGAAAACTTAATTTTTATTTTATCAAAAAATAAAAATGGTAAAAAAACTATGGGTTATATCCCATGAAAATCCTTAATTTTTAAACGTGCATATTTATTTGAAATGGAAATTAAAAACCATAAGTTAAAGCCCGTGAAATTGTGAATTTTGAAGGAAAAACTTAATTTCTATTGGGTTAAAATGAATGAAAATAGATAAAATTTGTAGGTTTTAACCCATGAAAATAAAACTTTTGAAGTATGCACAATTAATTAAAATTGAGTGGAAATGAATGATAATGGACAAAAATCATGGGTTATAGCCTATGAAAATTAAGAATTTTAAAGCACGTTGTAATTAATTATCATTGGGTCAAAACAAATGAAAAAGATAAAAAATCAAAAATCAAGACTTATAGCTCCATGAAAATCAAGAACATTAAGTACACATAATTAATTATCATTAGGTCAAAATGAATGAAATGAACAAAAATTATCGATTATAGCCCATAAAAATTATGAATTTTGAAGTGTGCATAATTAATTTTTCAATTGGTTGATACAAATAAAAATTGACAAAAATCATAAGAATAATATCCTATAAAAATATGATTTTTGAAATATGCATAATTGCTTACCATTAGTTTGAAACAATTAAAATGAACAAAAATTATGAGATAGAATACAAACAAATTCAGAATTTTAAAGTATGCCTAAGTAATCCCATATGGTCAAAATAGACAAAAATGTATAAAGCTCGTATGTTATAGCTCATATAAATTAAGAATTTTGAAGTATACATACTGATTTGTCATTGTGTGAAACTAATAATAATTGACAAAAATCACAAGTTATAGCCAATAAAAATTATAAATTTTAAAGAAGAAACTTAATAGCCATCGGGTCAAATGAATAAAAATAATGCAAAGCTGTGAGTTATAACCCATGAAAATCATGAATTTAAAAAACATAATTGTCACTTGGTGAAATAAAAAATAGAAAAATTATGGGTTATAACCAATGAAAATCAAAAACTTTGAAGTACATAATTAGTTGTCATTAGTTAGAATAAATGATAATGACTAAAAATCATGGGTTGCACATAAAATTGAGAAATTTTAAGTTTGCATAACTAATTGCCACTAAGTCGAAACAAATGAAAATGGACAAAATTCTTGAATCATAAGCTATTAAATTCGCAAAAATTTAAGTATGCAATTAATTGGTATTGGGTGAAATGGTCAAATTTCGGATTATAATCCATAAATATCACGAATATTGATGTATGCATAATTAATTTTTGTTTGGTAAAATATATGAAAATTGATCAAGATCGTGGGTTATAGACTATAAAAATGTGATTTTTAAAGTACATAATTTTTGTCATTAGTTTTGTGATGCCCCAACTTTAGTCGCACATGGGAAAATGAGAAGAGTTATCTGGGTTTACATGATGGGTCATGGAGTTTAAGTGTAACACCCATGAATTTTCGACACGTGATTTTTCTAATATTCGATAATGCATTTTCCAATATTATTTTCCTAATATTTTTGATAATGTATCTTCTAATATTGCTCTTCTAATATTAAATATTATTTTCTAAAAGTATTATTAATATTTTCTCAAATTTTCGTGATTCTCTACTTAATTCAAAATAGAGTTTTATATTTATGTTTATGATTTAGCTATATTATAAATTTAATAATTTCGATAAATACTTTCAGTCATAATCTTGATTATTGATATTATTTATGATTTTATGAGCTATAACCTATGATTTTTGGTCATTTTAGTCATTCTAATTCCTTGGCAAATAATTTTGTGGAGGCCAAAATTCACGATTTCATAAGCTATTAAATTCGCAAAAATTTAAGTATGCAATTAATTGGTATTGGGTGAAATGGTCAAATTTCGGATTATAATCCATAAATATCACGAATATTGATGTATGCATAATTAATTTTTCAATTGGTTGATACAAATAAAAATTGACAAAAATCATAAGAATAATATCCTATAAAAATATGATTTTTGAAATATGCATAATTGCTTACCATTAGTTTGAAACAATTAAAATGAACAAAAATTATCGATTATAGCCCATAAAAATTATGAATTTTGAAGTGTGCATAATTAATTTTTCAATTGGTTGATACAAATAAAAATTGACAAAAATCATAAGAATAATATCCTATAAAAATATGATTTTTGAAATATGCATAATTGCTTACCATTAGTTTGAAACAATTAAAATGAACAAAAATTATCGATTATAGCCCATAAAAATTATGAATTTTGAAGTGTGCATAATTAATTTTTCAATTGGTTGATACAAATAAAAATTGACAAAAATCATAAGAATAATATCCTATAAAAATATGATTTTTGAAATATGCATAATTGCTTACCATTAGTTTGAAACAATTAAAATGAACAAAAATTATGAGATAGAATACAAACAAATTCAGAATTTTAAAGTATGCCTAAGTAATCCCATATGGTCAAAATAGACAAAAATGTATAAAGCTCGTATGTTATAGCTCATATAAATTAAGAATTTTAAAGTATGCCTAAGTAATCCCATAGTTTAGATCATGATATGATTATATTGATATTACTACTTGGAGATTGTTTGATCTAATATGAGATAATACCATTGTGGTATATTCGTGAAGAGATGAGTGTGATATTTTAATAATTATTAAATTCTAATTAATTATGAAATGTTTTTGACAAAGAATATTTTTAGAATATTTTTAGAATTATTATTATGAGAAATATGTTAGAAGAATTTATTTTGGAAGAGAAAATATTGAAGGAATATTGGAATTATTATTTTATTATTTTAAAAGTTTCAAAATCTCAAGTAGTGAAATTTCCGATATTATCCGCTTACATGTGTAGTTAGTCGCTCATGGCTCTTGTTATCGCATTTCGCGACCGTTATTGATTATTCATGTTTTGATGCATTCGGTATTGATATGCCGTTAATTACATTTATTCACAGCCTTGTTGTGTCCAACCGTAGTAGTTCATGACTTAGGGACTTGGTTCATCATGAACATGACCTAGTGACATGTGTGTGTTGACCATGTTAGAGGCTTAACCCGTGTTTGATATATCGGCATCGTTGACTTGATTTACCCGAGACCGGGATGGGAAAGTCTTGGTTCATGTGATCGGATATGATAAATGATGTATCTTCCAGACTCGCACTGCTGAATTTGTGTAGTCACCGGGTTGGTTTGTAGGGCTAAAGTTTGAATTTGTGTAGTCGCTTTAGTCGGTGTACTTGTGTATTCACCGAAGTCCGCTTTGTAACCTACGTGCCTAATCGCTTTGCGGTAGTCCTCCGGCCGATTTGTGTAGCGATTATGCACGTAGGGGATTTATGAATACCGCTTATCCGTGATATGAATTTCGACTGCGGAGAGTTATGATCCGCTGACCAGCTATAGGATGGCTAGGTAACGACATCGAGTTGAGATATTTGACGCTTAGGACACTTGGTTGTACCTGACACCGAGATGCACATGTCGATGCTTTATTTCCGGTTGTATGTTCCATCCGTGTATAGTTTGGGGTTAGTATTTAGTTATTTACAATCTGAGACATATGGTATATACATGAGGGTTTCCTTGTTTGATTATTTCGCCGACGCATTCACGCCTCGCTTGTAGATTTCTTAATATTAATCTCATTGGATCTTTACATGGATGGTTAATCGTATTGTTATAATCGGTATCGGTCATAGTCGATTACTTGCATTCGCTTGTATTATTATTATATTGCTATTGCTTGGGGATCTTGCCGCGGTGTTATGCACACGACGCATCTCCATTCTCTTGGTGTACGCCGATTGATGATTCGATGTGTCCAAGATAAAGCGGTCACACTTGAGCCGAGTTTCTCGCCAGGAGAACCTTCCGACGGGCGGAGTAGATCGAGTTGAAGCTTAGTTTTCTTTTATTTTCGTGAGTTGATGAACTTTAGACTTCCTTCAAAGATTTCCATTTTAACTTAGTTGATATTTGTTTTATGATTCTCTAGTTCTTTAGCCACATGTATTGTTTCGCATATGGACTCTTTTATAGTCTTGGATATTATTTTATTTGGTGATATGTACTCTTCTTGCTCGATTATTATTTATTCTTATTGGCCGGGATCGACCGTGGATCGGATATATTTTTATGATTACTTGACGCCATTAGATTGAGAAGAAATGTTTTTATTATTCGTATTTCTCCTCAACCTAATACGTCATGTGGGTTTATTCACGCATCAGCCTCCCAAGTATTTTGGGGCGGGCTGACATTAAGTGTAAAGGTTTAGCCAATTTTAGTCGCTTTGAGCCATTAACAAATAATTTCATGGAGTCTAAATTCAAGAATTTATGAGCTATAACCCATGATTTTGGCCATTTTAGTCATTCTAATTCCTTAGCAAATAATTTTGTGGAGGCCAAAATTCACAATTTCATGAGCTATAACCCATGATTTTGGCCATTTTAGTCATTCTAATTCCTTAGCAAATAATTTCATGGAGTCTAAATTCAAGAATTTATGAGCTATAACCCATGATTTTGGCCATTTTAGTCATTCTAATTCCTTAGCAAATAATTTCATGGAGTCTAAATTCAAGAATTTATGAGCTATAACCCATGATTTTTAGTCATTCTAATTCCTTAGCAAATAATTTCATGGAGTCTAAATTCAAGAATTTATGAGCTATAACCCATGATTTTTAGTCATTCTAATTCCTTAGCAAATAATTTTGTGGAGGCCAAAATTTATGATTTCATGAGCTATAACCTATGATTTTTGGCCATTTTAGTCATTCTAATTCCTTAGCAAATAATTTTGTGGAGGCCAAAATTCACGATTTCATGTGCTACAACCCATAATTTTTGGCCATTTTTAGTCGTTTTTATTCCTTGGCAAATAATTTTGTAGAGGCCAAAATTCACGATTTCATGAACTATAACCTATGATTTTTGGCCATTTTAGTCATTCTAATTCCTTAGCAAATAATTTCATAGAGGCCAAAATTCACGATTTCATGAGCTATAACCCACGAGTTTTAGTCATTTTTAATCATTCTAATTCCTTAGCAAATAATTTTATATATGCCAAAATTCATAAGTTTATGAGTTATAACCCATTATTTTTTGCCACTTTTAGTCATTCTAATTCCTTTGCAAATAATTTTGTGGTGGCCAAAATTCATGATTTTATGAGCTATAACCTATGATTTTTGGCCATTTTAGTCATTCTAATTCCTTAGCAAATAATTTTGTGGAGGCCAAAATTCACGATTTCATGAGCTATAACCCATGATTTTTGGCCATTTTAGTCATTCTAATTCCTTAGCAAATAATTTCATAGAGGCCAAAATTCACGATTTCATGAGCTATAACCCATGATTTTTGGCCATTTTAGTCATTCTAATTCCTTAGCAAATAATTTCATAGAGGCCAAAATTCATGATTTTATGAGCTATAACCCATGATTTTTGGCCATTTTAGTTTTAAATATTTTAGAACCGAACGAACGAAAGTTTTAAAACTGAACCGAACTGCCAAAATTAATCAGTTTGTTTGGTTTAATAGATTTGCACCAAACTGTGCTCACTCCTATATGCAGGACTAAGTGCTACATCGTGTGAGTGCGATGGGAGCCACCTATAGCGCCCGTAGGGAAGAGCCACCTCTAGAGTCATATATATTGCCTGATGGTGATACTAAATAAGAATAAATTATAGCGGACTAAAATCTTAGGTTATAAAGCCCATGAAAATTGAGGATTTTGAAGTACACACAAGTAATTGTTATGAATATTAATACAGCAGACATTTCTTTTCTTTTTCCCCATCACACGTTCAAAGACAAGAGCCCGTCTTGGACCTAAGACACTAGCTAATACATGAGGTACGAATAATACTATGTATGAACAAAGACGGCAACAATTTTCAGTACCAGGTTTGTGCATTTTGGTGTACTATCCTTTTCTTCTGATAGAAATTTGGGAGCTGGTTTGTGTAGAGTATCTGGTTTGTGCCTTTTATGTACCATCCATGTATTCATACAATAGCTTGATGTAAAAAAATTTCTTTTGGGGATGATTGTATTAATTCTAATAGTACTTTTGAAAATAGCAGCACTCTTTCTTTTTGTTAACAACCATTTCATGTATAATATTTGGTTAAAATTATCAAGTTTCAGACCTCATCTTTTCTCTCTAAAAAATCTATCGAATGCCAATATTGAAAGAATTGTCTTAGAAGTTAGAAGTTTTATAAGACAAGAAACAAGACTGAACACCCCACCCCATCACCACCACCACCCAATAAAAAGATGCATTCGACCTTTTCAATTAAGGAAAAAAAGAAGTTCCTCTTTGGATACGAGAGATTGCGGATAGAATTTGTATTTTGTTTTCTTTCCTCCAAAAATTGGATAGTTATGTTCCCATTTCATATTCTTTTGTTTTGATTGTAGATCAATCACATGTACTGTAAGGGATTAACCACTTATTATCCTTAAACTTTTCATTAACATTTGAACAGACTTTTCTCTCCATTATCTTATTTGACATGGCATCAATCATCAATGTGTTCTAGAGAGATCCTCGATATTTCAATTTCATTATGGCGGATAAACAGACAACCACCATAGTCACAAGTAGAAATAATGGAGAGATACCACAGTTTAATTTTAGTGTTCAATGCTAATAAAATAATTTAGACCTAATAAGTGGCTTAACTCCTGCAGTACAAGAGTTTTATCTGCAATTAACTCTTCTTTTGTGAATTCAAAGTAATTTTTACCCGAATAAATTATAAATAAAACCATTCTAGCATATTACACTATTTCTCACTTTATATTAGGAAAGAATCACAACTCCGAATTAGTGGATGTTTAGATTTGGAAAGATGACAATTCAAATGTTAAAGGAAAGATGAGAGGAACCGAGAAAAAAATGAAGAATGCTCGTGTTATATGCCAAACACGAAAGGTGCCTAAAATAATGAATAATATGGATGTGTGCGTACGTATAGAGGGAGGTGAATGAGAAAGTTTTAAGGACCAACTCGATGTGCCTTATCCGTCGGAAAACAGTGAGCCCAATTGATCGACGAAGCCAACAGTTTTAGTTCAAAGTGGTTTAGAGTGCATAATTTTTTGTCATTAGTTTTGTGATGCCCCAACTTTAGTCGCACATGGGAAAATGAGAAGAGTTATACAGGGTTTACATGATGGGTCATGGAGTTTAAGTGTAGCGTTAGCTAGCCAATTTTAGCATTGGTTTGAGCCAAACAACATGTTGTATTCAGTGGGTCCCTCACTTACATCACATGCCAATGAGCTCGTGGGCCTAGGGCATGACAAATGGTATTAGAGCAGCGAAGAAAGTGTGGCGCAGAGGCTAAGGCGCGTGCAGGTGAGCAATGATCGGTTCGATTGGTTTTGACTATTTTTTTATCAAACCAAACCGATCCAAACTAGATTCAAACTCAAACCAAACTAGTTAAACTGGTTCGGTGCTGTTCAGTTTGGTTTGTTTGATTTGGCCTTAGACATGTAAAGTTGAGAATTTTTAGCTCAAAGAAAAGACTATTACTCCTTCAAATCTTTCACTCATCTCGTATCTCAAATTGAAGAGAAAACTTGTCAAATCAATGACTTTACAAACTAAAATCAAACATTTATCAATTCAGATATATAAAAATATTAGTATAAATTTTCTATTCACCTTGAACAAGCATAAGTTTTAAGCAATTATATTTAGAGCAGTCAGTTCGGTTATTTTAGTTTTAAATATTTTAGAACCGAACCGAACGAAAGTTTTTTAAAACTGAACCGAACTGCCAAAATTAATCAGTTTGTCTGGTTTAATAGGTTTGCACCAAACTGTGCTCACTCCTATATGCAGGACTAAGTGCTACATCGTGTGAGTGCGATAGGAGCCACCTATAGCGCCCGTAGGGAAGAGCCACCTCTAGAGTCATATATATTGCCTGACGGTGATACTAAATAAGAATAAATTATAGCGGACTAAAATCTTAGGTTATAAAGCCCATGAAAATTGAGGATTTTGAAGTACACACGAGTAATTGTTATGAATATTAATACAGCAGATTCTTTTTCCCCATCACACGTTCAAAGACAGTAGCCCAGTCTTGGACGAAGACACTAGCTAATACATGAGATACTACGCGGGTGTTTGGCGGCTTATTTTTTGGTCAAATTAGCTTTTAAGCTAGGTTTTTTATTTCTACCTGCTTGGTAAAATACAAAATAATTTAGCTTATAAGTCACAATTTAAAAAGCTAGTATACCTCAGCTTTTGAAAAACTAACTTATAAGCTCACCTAAATAAGCTAGGTTTGACCAAACAAATTACTATATTACCCAAATAATTTTTATAATATTTTTATCATAAAAGCCAAAAGCCACTAAAAGCTAGCATAACTTATAAGCTTTAAAAAATAAGCCTTCCCAAACGCCCTCTACATCCTAATAGAATTATCGGAATGAATTATGGCAACTAAATGATGCCAACTGAACCTTGTAAATTCTAGGCTAAAGCACTCGACCGGCATTGACAAGAAGCCTCAGAGAAGAGCATTGGCGGTGGCCGGTGCTTGAGCATCCTGGCGTGGCTCAGTTAGTGCACATATCTACTAAGCTAGACATGGTAAGGAGGATGAAGTGAATCGTGAATAGACAAGTTTCAATGTTTGATGCTGGATTCATATGTATGTGTGCGTACGTATAGAGGGAGGTGAATGAGAAAGTTTTAAGGACCAACTCGATGTGCCTTATCCGTCGGAAAACAGTGAGCCCAATTGATCGACGAAGCCAACAGTTTTAGTTCAAAGTGGTTTAGAGTCCGCGGCATTTTTGGAGTATATCTGTGTGCTACCTTTTAAGAAAAAAGAATATAATAATAAAACAAGGAAGTGCCTCGTTTGATAGGAGAGTTTGCAGGGAGTTATCCAGATTCCAGACAGAATTTGTATTTCCTTTTCTTTCCTCTGAAACTTGGTTGGCCATAAATTTTTATATCATGTTCAGATAAAGTTTGACGCTCATATATCTACATCATATTTTGGTAATTTGTTGGTAGTTATGATTCGAATAAATACAATAATTAACATCATGCTCCTGTATGTGACACTAGTTTTTACTTTCATTTCGGAAAGAGGCAACTCTAAACAATGATCATTAGATTTATAAAGATAAGAGGATCAGAATAAAAACAGAACGGACAACTGTGAAAAAAGTGACCGTTTTATCTGCCAAACACAAAAGGTGATGCACAATATAATGATGAATATGGACAGCGCATTATGCACCGAGTAATGAAGGAAGTGTAATTTTTTGAATTACTAGTCTAGTATTTTATTTTTATTTTTTTACAGTGTTAATTGACAGTATGTATGCTTTGTGTGTGACTAGATTGAAGAAAATGCACGAATGTAGACTTTGCATAAACTTTGTAGGTTCATGAATTAATATCGTGAATGATCCTACGAATCTAATTATAGATTGAGCGTTAATGCAATGGGATACATGATGCATGTACCAGTCCATGAAATTTTACCATGTTTGTCAATTCAGTACCTCAAAAGAATTCGGTAGAAGCACTACATGCTGTTACCAACTATAGAAATGAAATTTATATTGAGGAATGAATGCAAAATGATACGGTGCTGGATTTGGTTCCAAATAAATTTTCAATTGTTCAAATAATTTGACAGAAGGGTTCGCATTATAAATAGACGCATAGCAGAGGAGCTCTTGAGCCAAGAAACAGAGGCGCTGTTGTCTCTGTATTCCCTTGGCGTCTGTTTGCATTTCATTTTAGCATAAGCTACGTTTCCATCGAAAAGAGAGGAAGAATCCGCGAAGATGGCACTCAAAGAACTTCAGAAGTTCAGAGTTCAATTCCTTCGGCCTGGGCCATATGGCTCTTACAATATGTCTTGAAGATTTTTCTTTCTGCGTTTATAGGTAGTTTTTTCCCCACAATGTAGGGGTTTAGTTCTCTTTTTTTTTTGCCTCAGGGAACTCTTAGTTCTTGTAATATTTTCTTCCCTCTCTTTCAATGTAAACCTACGGGTGTTCTGGAAAAAAAAAATGGTGTTTTACATAAAAGTGTCGTGTGAGATGTGGGTTACAAGAGGTTTTACAAGACAATTTGAAATATTGGGTTATATCAAGGATGGTGGTCATAGCTGCATCATCCTTAATATAACCCAATATTTTAAATGTCTTGTAAAACCGTTTGTAACCCCACATCTCCCACCATTACTTTTATCTAAAACATCCATTTCTTTTTCTTTTCTTTTTACAAAATGGAAATGAGGCAGTATTGTTCCTCTCTAAAACAAATAGTTGTTATGAGATATTAAATTTGATAATTATGTCTTCAATTTGGCAGCGCTTCTCGCTTTCACTAACTTTAGATGTTATTGTGTTAATTTAATCAATACAATGGGGCAAAAGCAACTAGTTGCATGAATCGCGTGTTCCATAAAACCAAGGGAATCCATGTCACACCATTTTAAGTTCTATGAGTCAATCACTGCAATAATGAAATTGCGGGTGAGAGGGACCAATTAATTAGGATATCTCAGCATCATCTCCAATAAAAGTATGTCTCTGTACTATCATTCATGTATTCAAAACATGTACTAGTTATATAAAAGCCCTGTAAATGTCTATTTGTGAAGCTGCCCTTCTAACCCAAAGCAATGCCACACCGGTCTTTGAAAATAAAACTTTTATGTCCAACATAGTAATCATACTGTGAATAACCTGAAATCCACAAGTTCAGCATCTTGGTAAGTATGTAGAATAATAAAGAGTGGGTCAATCTGATATATACTTCCACAACTTT
Source organism: Asparagus setaceus (assembly GCA_012295165.1). Classification (NCBI taxonomy): domain Eukaryota; kingdom Viridiplantae; phylum Streptophyta; class Magnoliopsida; order Asparagales; family Asparagaceae; genus Asparagus; species Asparagus setaceus. Next base: position 81,677,966 of record CM022704.1, on the reverse strand, counting down.
TTATCCTTCTTCACTTCCTGAGTAATCTACATTGAATTTGAAGGCCAAGTTCTTTTAGTTAACATGCTTAGATTCTACATGTTCTCATTCCAGTAAAACATAAACAAACTAAAAATGAGTTCTGATATTGTTTTTTAGAGGAATGATCTCCAACAGTCACAAGAATATAATATGTAGAATTTATACAGAAAGAAAATTGCAACTCTACAATTGTAAATAACTTTCTGAACATGAAATGCAAGTTTTAGGGTCCATAATTTATTAAAATTGGACTTTTTTATTATTCTTTCCAAAACTTCATGTACACGATTAATACATCAGACTTCAGGTAATCAACCAAAGTACAATTTTTGCTCCTTTGAACCCTCCAAAGACAGTAGCCATATCTTGAATCGAGAACACTAGCTTACATGAGATATGAATAATACATATGTATCAACAAAGACGCCAACAATTTTCAGTACCAATTTTGTGCATTTTGGTGTACTATCCTTTTCTTCTGATAGAAATTTGGGAGCTGGTTTGTGTAGTATCTGGTTTGTGCCTTTTATGTACCATCCATGTATTCATACAATAGCTTGATGTAATTTTTTTATTTTTGGGGATGAATGTATTAATTCTAATAATATTTTTGAAAATAGCAGTATTCTTTCTTTTTGTTAATAACCATTTCATGTATAATATTTGGTTAAGATTATCAAGTTTGAGACCTCATCTTTTCTCTCTAAAAAATCTATCGAATGACAATATTGAAAGAATTGTCTTAGAAGTTAGAAGTTTTATAAGACAAGAAACAAGACTGAACACCCCACCCCCCCATCACCACCACCACCACCACCACCCAATAAAAAACCAAAAAAAAGCTCTAAGTCATGGCTACGCCACTGAACTGCATGCTACATTTTTTTGGTATATTCTGTGTGCTGGAAACTGGGAACTAGGGGAGCTGATCACCCAATAAAAAAGATGCATTCTACCTTTTTCAATTAAGAAAAACAAAAGAAAGGAAGTTCCCCTTTGGATACGAGAGATTGCGGATAGAATTTGTATTTTGTTTTCTTTCCTCCAAAAATTGGATAGTCATGTTCCCATTTCATATTCTTTTGTATTGATTGTAGATCAATCACATGTACTGTAAGGGATTAACCACTTATTATCCTTAAACTTTTTTTATTAGATATCCTTAACTTTTCATTAACATTGAAACAGACTTTTCCCTCCGTTATCTTATTTAACATGACATCAATCATCAATGTGTTGTCGAGAGATCCTCTGATATTTCAATTTCATTATGGCGCGGATAAACATACAACCACCATAGTCACAAGTAGAAATAATGGAGAGATACCACAGTTTAATTTTAGTGTTCAATGGTAATAAAATAATTTAGACCTAATAAGTGGCTTAACTCCTGCAGTACAAGAGTTTTATCTGCAATTAACTCTTCTTTTGTGAATTCAAAGTAATTTTTGACCCGAATAAATTATAAATAAAACCATTCTAGCATATTACACTCATTCTCACTTTATATTAGGAAAGAATCACAACTCCGAATTAGTGGATGTTTAGATTTGGAAAGATGACAATTCAAATGTTAAAGGAAAGATGAGAGGAACCGAGAAAAAAAAAATGAAGAATGCGCCCGTGTTATATGCCAAACACAAAAGGTAACACACAAAATAATGAATAATATGCAGATTGTGCACTGATGAAGAATATGGAGGTGGCATTGCAGCGGCATTTACTTGTATTGCTAGTTCATGAATTTCCCCCACGTTAATCTACAGCATATGCTTGCATTTTGTGTCACAAATTTGAAGAAATGCACCAAGATTTGACTTTGAATAAGCTTTTTAGGTTCATGAATTTAGTACCGGAATGATTTTATGAATCTAATTAAAGATTGAGCAATGACGCCATGAGATTCATGACATACATGCACAAAGTGCTCTCGTTCATGTATTATTCCACGAATATTTTTACTATGTTTGTTAATTCATCACCCAAAAGAACTGGGTACAAGCACTACGTCCGGTTACCAACTATAGAAATGAACTTTATGCGGAGAAATGAATGTGCAATGATATGGTGCAGGATTCCTTCAAATTAAATTTTCAATTGTCCAAAGAATTTGGCAGAGGGATCCACATTATAAATAACACAAAGGGGAGCTCCGGAACCAAAAATACAGTTGCTATTGTAGCTGTACCGTCCTTGTCTATTTGTTGCTCATTTAATCATAACCGCTACGTACCATCAAAAGAAATCGCCAGGCAATGGCTCTCAACACATTTCAGAAGCTCAGAGTTCAATTCCTCAGGTTAGTTCTTCTTACACAGCAAAAATTTATCCCAATTTCTCCTCAATGTATATCTGCTTAATTTTGTATACCTTACATTTTGTTTATGTATTCCAAATAAAAAATATAAGCATGCGCTATTGCAGGGTTGTGAAATACACGTACAACGTGACGACTGCTCGAACTTACCGAGGGATACTTTTCTAGAGGTGTTTCTTTTTATGGAGCTTCTTCCCACAATATATGAGTTTTTTTTCTCCCCGAGTGTCTCCCTTACAATTTTTGAGCTTTTCTTTTTTATTTTGATGTAAGCCTACGGGTCATTCTCGAGAAAGAAATGGATGTTTTAGATGAAAGTAATGGTGGAATATGTGGGTTACAAGAGGTTTTACATGACAGCTTGAAATATTGGGTTATATCAAGGATGGTGGATACAACAACATGATCCTTAATATAACCCAATATTTTAAATGTCCTGTAAAACCGCTTGTAGCCCCACATCTCCCACCATACTTTTATGTAAAACATCCATTTGTTTTTCTTTTTTACAGAATAGAAATAAATAAAATGTTGTTCTATTCCACAGATGGTTGTCAAGATATTACTTGATAGTTTTGTCTTCCATTGTTTACTATTCTCGTCTTCTTCAAATTTAGACGCTACTAGTTACTCAAAGGGGGGAAAAACTTTAGACGTTATTATAAACAGATTCAATATAATGCAAAAGAAAACCCAGCTAGTTAGATGAGTTACGTGTTCCGTCAATCCAAGGGAATGAAAATCAAAATACTACTTCAAGCTCAGAAGTCAATGACTGCAATAATGAAGTTGAGAGAGGAGAGAAACCAACAATAAAAATCTCTCAGCATCATCATCTACGGTGAAAGTTTGCCTCTATACAATCATTCTGTATTCAAAACATGTGTGATTGAGATAAAAGTATTTGTGGGTGTCTATTTTCTTGAACTGCCCACCTAAACCAGAAGCAATGCCACACTAAAACTTCATAAGAAGATATCTTGAGAAATCATTGGTGATAGAATTTTTGTCACAATGTCTCAATATATACCAATCATTTGTTTTTGACATAATACTCATAGTGGAAACTATAATCAAGGTTCACTCTATCAAAGGAGTCCTGGATACACTCCTCAAGTCCTTCATACTTAAAAGTTATAAATTGACCCCTATTAACATATATGAATTCTCAGGACCTGGATACGCGACATTTGAGGGTTATATTTTGAAAAAAAAAGCTACTATTTTCACAAATTTCACCCTTCTCATTCTTCTGCTGATCTAGATTAAGTTTGAAGGACTACTTAATGTTTGTAGACATAGATTTATATTTTCCTGTTCAAGGAGTAAAACATATTGAAATTAGAAAATGTTTTCCTATTGTTACAAGAAATACAGAACATGAATAAAAACTATTAATGCAACTTTGAAATTGTCCAGAACTATCAAAAACACCCACGTATACCACTTAATTTCTTTGAACATGAAATTAGAGTTTCAACAAACATAATTCACTAAAATTGTTTGCTCTTTATGTATTCCTATCCAAACTGTCATGGACATATATAGTACACCAGACTTCAAGAAGTTCAAAAATGAGCACTAGAACATTTTCCTCTCCTTCGAGCAAAGGCACAGCACTTTTTTTTTTCCTCGAGGCCGGGGGCCTCTCTAAACAAGACCCAGCCAATTTCCATTACCTCAAATGGCAGAGGTGAGTTATACTTATATTTGATCAAAAACTCCAACAACTCTGAATTATGACAACTAAATCCCCAACTGAACCCTGACAATACTAAGGGCTGAAGCCCTCAACCATCATAGACACCGCAGCCTCATATCCTCACTCAGATATAGTGGGTGCACGCTGCAATTATTTTTTTGGTGTATTCTGTGTGCTGGAAACTAGAAACTGGAGGTTCATTTAGGAGCTGGTCCGTCAGCCCAATATAGAAATATGCATTCTACCTTTTTAAATGGGAGAAAAAAAAAGGTGCCTCTCTGGATACGAGAGCTTGCAGAGAGAATTTGTATTTTCTGTTCCCTCTTAAATTGGACGGTCATATTTCCATTTCATATTCTTCTGTATTCATTGTAGATAATTCCCATGGAGGGTAAAATGTGCTCATATAATTATATGCAAAACACAAAAGGTAATGCACTTTTATTAACATTTAAAATGAACTTTTATCTCTCTATTATCTGATTTTTCACGTTACATTGGTATGTTGTAGAGATTCTCTTATATTTCATTATGGTATAGATAAACACACATCCACTATAATCACAAGAATAAGTAGTGGAGATACGACTCTGTTTGATTTTCAGGGTCCAATGCTAATAAGATGATTGAGACGTAATAAGTGGCTAACTCCTATAGCACAAGAGTTTGATGTGAAATTAACCCCATTCTTTTATGAGTTCAAAGTAATTTTGACCCAAATAATATATAATTAACACCGTTCTTACTTCTATTTTGGAAAGAATCACAACTCTGAAATAGTGGATGTCTAGATCTAGAAAGATGTCAATTCAAATCCGAAAGATGAGGGAACAGAGACTAAAATGTGCTCGATAATTATATGCAAAACACAAAAGGTAATGCACTTTTATTAACATTTAAAATGAACTTTTATCTCTCTATTATCTGATTTTTCACGTTACATTGGTATGTTGTAGAGATTCTCTTATATTTCATTATGGTATAGATAAACACACATCCACTATAATCACAAGAATAAGTAGTGGAGATACGACTCTGTTTGATTTTCAGGGTCCAATGCTAATAAGATGATTGAGACGTAATAAGTGGCTAACTCCTATAGCACAAGAGTTTGATGTGAAATTAACCCCATTCTTTTATGAGTTCAAAGTAATTTTGACCCAAATAATATATAATTAACACCGTTCTTACTTCTATTTTGGAAAGAATCACAACTCTGAAATAGTGGATGTCTAGATCTAGAAAGATGTCAATTCAAATCCGAAAGATGAGGGGAACAGAGACTAAAATGTGCTCGTATAATTATATGCAAAACACAAAAGGTAATGCACAAAATACTCAGCGCCTCACCGTGCATTTACTTGCATTGCTAGTGTAGGAATTTCCCCATGTTAATTGACGGTATATGCTTGCCTTTTGTGTGAAATTTGAAGAAAATGCACCAACATTGGACTTTGCATAAGGTTTTTAGGTCATGAATTAGTATCGGAAATGATTCTACGAATGCAATTAAAGATTGAGCTTTGACGCCATGAGATACATGACATACATGCACAAAGTAATTTCGTGCATGCATCTTTCCATGAATTTTTACCATGTTTGTCAATTCAGCACCCAAAAGAATTCGGTACAAACACTATGTGATGTTCCAAACTTTTAGAAATGAATTTTATGTCAAGGAATGAATGTGAAATGATGCTGCGTGTATTACTTACAAATAAATTTTTAATTGTTCAAAGAATTTGGCGGATGGATCCACATTATGAATAGAGATCCTGGACCGAAAAAACAGAGAGGCTAATCTAGATATCCCCCAACTTCTCTCTTTATGTTTCATTGAAACATAGCTTCATGTGCCATTAAAAAGAGACAAAATTTTGAGACCTCTCCAGGCAATTCGGAAGCTCCGTTCAATTCCTCAGGTAAGTTCATTCTTTTTACACGGAAGAACTTTTTTCCTTCCTACTTTTCCTCTCTATAACTAAAAAGATCTGTTGATTTTGTTTTCCACATATTTTATTTATCTATTTTGAATTAAGAAAATGTAATCATGCACTTTGCTGAACCTTCCACACAGGATTGACAAAAAACAAATATGATCTACCAAGAGGATTTCCTTTCACCATCATGAGAACTTATTTCCTAGGATATTTCGAATTTTCTTTTACTGTGACCCTTGCTAGATTTCTTTTTGGATGTAAGCCAACAGGTATTTCTTAAAAAGAAGTGGATGTTTTAGATAAAAGTGTGGTGGGAGATGTGGGGTTACGAGATCTTTTACAGGATGGTGGATACGACATGATCCCTAATATAACCCAATGTTTTTAATGTGTTGTAAAACCTTTTGTAACCCCACATCTCCCACCCACCATACTTTTATCTAAGACATCCATTTCTTTTTCTTTATTACAAAATAGAAATAAGACATTGTTGCTTTGTAAACATAGTTGTTGTTGTAAGATATGAACTTGACAATTATGTCTTCCCTTTGCCAATACTTATTGCCTTCTCTGACATTATATGTTAATTAATCACTTTAATGGAAAAAAAAGATTTTTTTGATGAATCACACATTCCATAAAACTAAGGGAATGTGCATCATAACCAAGTCCATTACAAAGTAAGCAAGCTCTAGTAATGCAACAAAGACTAATTAATGAGAAAATGTCTGCATCTGTACTATTATCATTCATGTGTTTTAAAACATATACATTTAGATAGAAGTTCCAGTAGATGTCTAATTCTCAGGCTGCCTGCGAAAACAAGAAGCAATGGTACACCTAAGAAGATATCATGAAAAATATTTAAAGATAGATCTTCGTCTCAATAGGAAAATTTTATTATTTACTATCCTCTTTTATGTTTGACATAGTACTCATGCTGGTATTTACTATCAGGGTTAACTTTCTAAACCAATTTCCAAAACCAAATGTTCAACATTTTGGCAAGGTACGTAGAATAAGAAAGTGTGGATCAATCCTCAAAATTTCATTGGAAATAGAATATATTCATACAGATACAAATGTGAAAATCAGTAAAATACAGGTTTACTTATCTGATTGGCAAAAAATAATGGAATTGATCTAACGCAAACTGTAATTCCTCGAAGAAATGATGGCCTTGAGTGCATCTCTGACAAATGGATACTTAAAGGAAAACCCTAATTCCTTGGCTTTCACAGGGAGCACCTTCTGCCCATCCAGAACCTGTGATTAATCAACCATTATATAAAATTACTCTGGTGACAATATTCAATCAGTGAAAATAACAGCTTATAAACTAAATGATGGAAACATGAAGAGCACATACAATAGTGGCGCCTTCACCCAGGACAGCTTTGAGAGCAAACTCTGGTACTGGGAGCCAAGATGGCCGCCCATTACTTGACCTAGTTGTTCACACATCTCTGACAATCGAACTGGGTTGGGTGCAGTTCCATTAATTACACCTGCACAATATGAATATCATGCACCAGCTTATTTTACTGAAAACTTTATGCAGAGATCTACGACATTCTATGAGAACTAGAAGGGTCTCTGATATATAATAGTTCTCATTAGCTCTGAGAAGTAATCATTGTGATGCCCCAAGTGTGAATAGTCCCACATCGGGAAATAAGTGAAAATTTTAGTGGCTTAAATAGGTAAGCCTAAGACTCAAGTGTAACATCGGCTAGTTGATTTTAGCAGTGGCTTGAGCCAAACAACACGTTACACTCGGTGGGTTCCACGGCTTGCACGCGCCAACGGGCTCGCAGCCCGGGCATGACAAATGGTATCAGAGCAGTTGCTAGCCGTAAGTGTGGAGCTAAGTGCTATGCGCGGCTAAGTGCTACACCGCGTGAGCACGGTGGGAGCCACCTCTAGAGCCTGTAGGAGCCATCTCTAGAGTCCACATTACCTAGTGATACTGGGATGTGCCAATTGTCATGTCGCGACGGGAACATCGCCTTTATAAGGTAGGGTGATTGTGATGCTCCAAGTGTGAATAGTCCCACATCCAGCATTGAGTGAAAATTTTAGTACCTTAAATAGGTAAGCCTAAGACTCAAGTGTAATATCGGCTAGTCGATTTTGGCAGTGGTTTGAGCCAAACAACGCGTTACACTCGGTGGGTTCCACGGCTTGCACGCGCCAACGGGCTCGCGGGTCCGGGGCGTGACAATCATAGCTAGAATTTTGGAGGGAGGAACCATGGAGAACTCTTTAGTTATGTCATCGACTAAAGGATGTCGAATGAGTTTTAAGAACTTTCTTTTATGAGTAAATTCTCTCTCCAACAGTACAAAGGGTTTAGACGGTTTCCGATGTTTTAAATACTTTCCTTTTTAACATAATTTCTTATGATCCATAATGATGAGCAAACAAAGACCTGTATATGATGGGTTCACCATAGCTTCATAAATAAGGTTCACTAAGTCGTCCAAGTGAATCCATGAAAACCTGCAAAAATGAGTTGCATATTTAGCGATATAAGAAACTAATGAGAAAATGATATCTAATACGAAATATTCAGGTATTCATTATATGCGAATTCATGATCCTTACTAACTCAAAGGAACCCAAAAAAATTGAAATCTTTATAAACAAATCAGAGACTTCTTTCAGGCTGGTCGCCAATAATCTGTATGCGGTTTGATTAGAAGTAGTTAGAATCATTGTCTTTATTACCATCATCATCATTTCCACCATCCAAGCGCTTTGCCATCAAATTTATACTGCCTTTAATAGAAAAGAAACGTTCTATGCAATTCAATTTCCTGCTCAAGAAAAATGCAGGAAAGACGGGAATTTTCATAATACCTAAAAAAGGAGAAGGAAGGAAGGAAGCTTATCCTACTTCTACAAAGAAAAATATGCTGTATTTTCTTCTGTAAGCATGAGAGTGCATTAAACAACAAAAGACTTTAATGAAACATCCCAAATATGTACAACAACATAACAGGTACATAAAATACATCAATTAAACCAAACAGGAAAAAAAAATCAGATACAACAAGAAAAAAGTCATGCCAACAGAAGGCCAAGAAGTCTCAAGTTTAGTTCTTTGACCCAAGAAAAATAAGTATGTGTACCTTAAATTTCACGATTTTCATAGGCTACCCACGATTTTTGTTAATTTTCATACGTTTTGACCGAATGACAAACAAGTATATGTACTTCAAAGTTCATGATTTGCATTAGTTGTAACCCATGATTTTTGTCCAATTTTGCTCTTTTCACCAATTGGCAATTAACTAAGCATATTCCGAAATTCACAATTTCATGGTCTATGAACACAATATTTGGTCATTTTTGTTCATTTCAACCCGATGGCAATCAATCATATGTACCAAAAAAACCGCGATTTTCATGGGCTATATAACCCATGATTTTAGTCTATTTTCGTTAGTTTCGACCCAATGACAATTAAATTTTCTTTCATAAAAAGTCGCGATTTTCGTGGGCTATAACGCACGATTTTTTTAAATTTTCGTTATTCGACCCAATAGTAAATAAGTATCGGTACTTCAAAACTCGTTATATTCATGGTCTAGTCCATGATTTTTGTTCACATTTGTTCGTTTCAATCCAATAGCAATTAATAGTGCGACCTTCGATATTCGCGATTTTCACTAGCTATAACCCATGATTTTTGTCCATAATTATTCGTTCAACCCAATACCAAGTAATTATTACTACTTCAAAACTCGCAATTATCATGGTTATCACCCATGATTTTTGCCATTTTTTGTTCATTTCATCCTAACGGAGAGTTATTATACGTACTTTAATTCGTAATTTTCATGGGTTATAACCCACAGTTTTTGTCAATTGTCATCCTTTGCAACCAAATGACAATCAATTATGCATACTTCAATATTTGCGATCTTCACGGGCTATTTACCCACGATTTTCAAAATTCGTAAATTTCATTGGCTATAACTCATGACTTTTGTTAATTTTCGCCTGTTTTGACTCACTTCTGTTTTGACTCACTGACAATAAAGTTTTAGTTCTTCAAAAATGGCTATTTTCATGGGCAAGCAATGATTTTTTTTTCAATTATCGGCCTTTCACCCAATGGCAAATTAGTAAGTGTACCTTAACTTTAACAATTTTCATGGGCTTATTATAACCAATGATACTTGGTCATTTCGTTCGTTTCGACCCCATGGCAATTAATCATGCATAAAAAAATTATTAATTTTCATTTGTCTTAACCCAATGACAAATAAGTATTTGCACTTCAAAAATTCATGCTTTTCATTAGTTATAACCCACGATTTTTGTCCAATTTTCTACTTTCGACCCAACGGCAATTAACTAAGCATATTTCGAAATTCATGCTTTTCATTAGTTATAACCCACGATTTTTGTCCAATTTTCTACTTTCGACCCAACGGAAATTAACTAAGCATATCTCGAAATTCGCGATTTCATGGGCTATTTCCTATGATATTTGCATATTTCGTTTGTTTCAACCCCATGGCGATTAATCAAGTGTACTAAAAAATTGGCGATTTCGTGGGTTACACTCCATGATTTTATTCTAATTTCGTTAGTTTTGACCCAATGGCGATTAAATTTTTTATCATGAAAAGTTGTGACTTTGACTATAATGCATGATTTTCATTATTAGATCTAATGGCAAATAAGTATGGGCACTTCAAAATTTGTTATTTTCACAGGCTAGTCCATGATTTTTATCCATTTTCATTTGTTTCGATCAAGTAGCAATTAATTATGCAAACTTCGGTATCTGCGATTTTCATGAGCTATAACCCACGATTTTTGTCCATTATCATTCGTTTGACCCAATAGCAACCAATTATGAGAACTTCAAAAGTCGCAATTTTCAAGGGTTATAACCCACGATTTTGTCATTTTTCGTTTGTTTCATCCTAGTGGAGGGTAATTATACACACTTCAATTCGCAATTTTTATGGGTTATAACCCATGATTTTCGTCAATTGTCATCCTTTTCAACCAAACGGCAATTAATTATGAATACTAAAACATGTGCGATTGTCATGGGCTATTACCCATGATTTTCAAACTTCGTGAATTTCATTAATTATAAGCCATGATTTTTGTTAATTTTCATTTGTTTCGACCAAAGGACAATTACGTTTTATTTCTTCAAATATTTCAATTTTCATGGGCTTTATAACTAACGATTTTTGTAAATTCTCGATCTTTGACCAAACGGAAAATAAGTACGTGTACCATAAATTTCACAATTTTTATGGGCTCTAACCCAAGGTGTTTATTAATTTTCATTCGTCTTGACCCAATGAAAATCAAGTATTTGTACTTCGAAATTCATGATTTTCATTAGTTATAACCCACGATTTTTGTCCAATTTTATCTTTTCGACCCAATGGCAATTAACTCAGCATATTTCAAAATCTGCGATTTTCGTGGGTTATAACTCACGATTTTAGTCTATTTTTATAGTTTTGATCCAAAGGTAATTAAATTTTCTTTCCTCAAAAGTCACGATTTTCATAGGCTATAATGCACTATCTTAGTAAATTTTTATTCAACTTAATGGCAAATAAGTATGGGTAGTTCAAAATTCATTATTGTCATGGACTAGTCCATGATTCTTGTCCACTTTTGTTCTTTTCGATCCAATAGTAATTAATTGTGTGAACTTCAATAATTACAATTTTCATGAGCTATAACTCACAATCTTTGTCCATTATCATTCACTCGACCCAATTGCAACTAATTATGACAAATTTAAAATTTGTGATTTGCAAGGACTATAACCTAGATTTTTGTTCATTTTCATCCTTTTCGGCACAACAGCAATTAATTATGCATACTTCAACATTCGTAATTTTCATAAGCTATTACCCACAGCAAATATGTATAAGTGTTGTTAATTTTCCGTCTTTGACCCAACGGCAAATAAGTATCGTGCCTTAAATTTCACGATTTTCATGACTATAACCTACAATTTTATTAATTTTCATTTATCTTGACCTAATGACAAATAAGTATTTGTACTTTGAAATTCATAGTTTTCATTAGTTATAACCCATGATTTTTGTCTAATTTTGTTCTTTTTGACCTAGTAGCAATTAACTATGCATAGTTTGAAATTCGCGATTTTGTAGGCTATTACCAATGATGCTTGCTCATTTATGTTCATTTTGACCCAATGGTAATTAATCATGCATACCAAAAGTTTGCAATTATCGAGATTATAACTCACGATTTTAGTCTATTTATATTACTTTTGACCCAACGGCAAATAAGTATGCACCTTAAATTTCACGATTTTCATGAGCTATAACCCACGATTTTTATTAATTTTCATTTATCTTGACCTAATGACAAATAAGTATTTGTACTTCAAAAATTCATGATTTTCATTAGTTATAACCCACGATTTTTGTCCAATTTTATCTTTTCGACCCAATGGCAATTAACTAAGCATATTTCAAAATTCATGATTTTCATGGGTTATAACTCACGATTTTAGTCTATCTAAGTTACTCTCAACCCAATGGCAATTAACTAAGCATATTTCAAAATCTGCGATTTTCGTGGGTTATAACTCACGATTTTAGTCTATTTATATTACTTTTGACCCAACGGCAAATAAGTATCGTGCCTTAAATTTCACGATTTTCATGACTATAACCTACAATTTTATTAATTTTCATTTGTTTCGACCAAAGGACAATTACGTTTTATTTCTTCAAATATTTCAAAATCTGCGATTTTCGTGGGTTATAACTCACGATTTTAGTCTATTTTTATAGTTTTGATCCAAAGGTAATTAAATTTTCTTTCCTCAAAAGTCACGATTTTCATAGGCTATAATGCACTATCTTAGTAAATTTTTATTCAACTTAATGGCAAATAAGTATGGGTAGTTCAAAATTCATTATTGTCATGGACTAGTCCATGATTCTTGTCCACTTTTGTTCTTTTCGATCCAATAGTAATTAATTGTGTGAACTTCAATATTCGCGTTTTCATGAGCTATAACTCACAATCTTTGTCCATTATCATTCACTCGACCCAATTGCAACTAATTATGACAAATTTAAAATTTGTGATTTGCAAGGACTATAACCTAGATTTTTGTTCATTTTCATCCTTTTCAAGACAACAAAGAATTAATTATGCATACTTCAACATTCGTAATTTTCATAAGCTATTACCCACAAAGAAATATGTATAAGTGTTGTTAATTTTCCGTCTTTGACCCAACGGCAAATAAGTATGTGTACCTTAAATTTCACGATTTTCATGACTATAACCTACAATTTTATTAATTTTCATTTATCTTGACCTAATGACAAATAAGTATTTGTACTTTGAAATTCATAGTTTTCATTAGTTATAACCCATGATTTTTGTCTAATTTTGTTCTTTTTGACCTAGTAGCAATTAACTATGCATAGTTTGAAATTACGATTTTGTAGGCTATTACCAATGATGCTTGCTCATTTATGTTCATTTTGACCCAATGGTAATTAATCATGCATACCAAAAAGTTTGCAATTATCGTAGATTATAACTCACGATTTTAGTCTATCTAAGTTACTCTCAACCCAATGGCAATTAAATTTTCACGAGTTTCATGAGCTATAACGCACAATTTTTATAAATTTTCATTTATCTTGACCTAATGACAAATAAGTATTTGTACTTCAAAATTCATTATTTTCACGGGCTAGTCCGTGATTTTTGTCCATTTTTGTTCGTTTCAATCCAATAGCAATTAATTGTGTGAACTTCAATATTCGCGTTTTTCATGAGCTATAACCCACGATCATTGAATTTTATTCATTTTGATCAAATAGCAAATAATTATGCAAGCTTCAATATTCGCGATTTTCATGAGCTATAACGCACGATTTTTGTCCATTATCTTTCATTCAATCCAATGGCAAGTAATTATGAGTCTATTACTACTTCAAAATTCGCGGTTTTCATGGGTTATAACCACGATTTTGCCATTTTTCATTCATTTCCTCCAAATGGAGGGTAATTATATGTACTTCAAAATTATGATTTTCATTAGCTATAACCCATGATTTTGTCCAATATTGTTCTTTTCAACCCAATGGCAATTAACTAAGCATATTTCAAAATTTACGATTTTCATGGGCTATTACTACGATTTTCAAAATTTGTGCACTTCATCAACTATAACCCATGAATTTTTAAAATTTTCGTTCATTTTGACCTTTTTTTGAAAATTGTGATTTTCATGGCTTTTATAACTAACAATTTTGTAAATTTTCGATCTTTGACCTAATGTAAAAGAAGTATGTGTACCTTAAATTTCACGATTTTCATAAGCTCTAACTCACGATTTTTATTAATTTTATTTCATCTTGACTCAATGAACAATAAGTATTTGTACTTCAAAATTATGATTTTCATTAGCTATAACCCATGATTTTGTCCATTTTGTTCGTTTCAATCCAATAGCAATTAATTGTGCGAACTTCAATATTCGCAATTTTCATGAGCTATAACCCACGATTTTTATTAATTTTATTTCATCTTGACTCAATGAACAATAAGTATTTGTACTTCAAAATTATGATTTTCATTAGCTATAACCCATGATTTTTGTCCATTTTATTCGTTTCAATCCAATAGCAATTAATTGTGCGAACTTCAATATTCGCAATTTTCATGAGCTATAACCCACGATTTTTATTAATTTTATTTCATCTTGACTCAATGAACAATAAGTATTTGTACTTCAAAATTATGATTTTCATTAGCTATAACCCATGAATTTTAAAATTTTCGTTATTTCACTCAATGGCAAATAAGTATGGATACTTCAAAATTCGTTATTTTCATGGGCTAGTCCATGATTTTTGTCCATTTTATTCGTTTCAATCCAATAGCAATTAATTGTGCGAACTTCAATATTCGCAATTTTCATGAGCTATAACCCATGATTTTGTCCAATATTGTTCTTTTCAACCCAATGGCAAGTAATTATGACTACTTTAAAATTATAATTTTCATAGGTTATAACCCACGATTTTTATTAATTTTCATCATTTTCAACCCAACGGCAATTAATTATGCATACTTCAACATTCGCGATTTTTATACGCTATTACCCACGATTTTTCAATTCGTGAATTTCATTGGCTATAATCCATGATTTTTGTTAATTTTCCGCCTTTGACCCAACGGCAATTAAATTTTCACGAAGTTTCATGAGCTATAACCCACGATCATTGAATTTTATTCATTTTGATCAAATAGCAAATAATTATGCAAGCTTCAATATTAGCGATTTTCATGAGCTATAACCCACGATCATTGAATTTTATTCATTTTGATCAAATAGCAAATAATTATGCAAGCTTCAATATTAGCGATTTTCATGAGCTATAACGCACAATTTTATAAATTTTTGTTATTTGATCCAATGTGAAATAAGTGTGGATACTTCAAAATTCATTATTTTCACGGGCTAGTCCGTGATTTTTGTCCATTTTGTTCGTTTCAATCAATAGCAATTAATTGTGTGAACTTCAATAATTACAATTTTCATGAGCTATAACGCACAATTTTATAAATTTTTGTTATTTGATCCAATGTGAAATAAGTGTGGATACTTCAAAATTCATTATTGTCATGGACTAGTCCATGATTCTTGTCCACTTTTGTTCTTTTCGATCCAATAGTAATTAATTGTGTGAACTTCAATATTCGCGTTTTCATGAGCTATAACCCACGATCATTGAATTTTATTCATTTTGATCAAATAGCAAATAATTATGCAAGCTTCAATATTAGCGATTTTCATGAGCTATAACTCACAATCTTTGTCCATTATCATTCACTGACCCAATTGCAACTAATTATGACAAATTTAAAATTTGTGATTTGCAAGGACTATAACCTAGATTTTTGTTCATTTTCATCCTTTTCAAGACAACAAAGAATTAATTATGCATACTTCAACATTCGTAATTTTCATAAGCTATTACCCACAAATATGTATAAGTGTTGTTAATTTTCCGTCTTTGACCCAACGGCAATTAAATTTTCACGAAGTTTCATGAGCTATAACCCACGATCATTGAATTTTATTCATTTTGATCAAATAGCAAATAATTATGCAAGCTTCAATATTCGCGATTTTCATGAGCTATAACGCACAATTTTATAAATTTTTGTTATTTGATCCAATGTGAAATAAGTGTGGATACTTCAAAATTCATTATTGTCATGGACTAGTCCATGATTCTTGTCCATTTTGTTCGTTTCAATCCAATAGCAATTAATTGTGTGAACTTCAATATTCGCGTTTTCATGAGCTATAACCCACGATCATTGAATTTTATTCATTTTGATCAAATAGCAAATAATTATGCAAGCTTCAATATTCGCATTTTCATGAGCTATAACGCGACGATTTTTGTCCATTATCTTTCATTCAATCCAATGGCAAGTAATTATGAGTCTATTACTACTTCAAAATTCGCGGTTTTCATGGGTTATAACCACGATTTTGCCATTTTTCATTCATTTCCTCCAAATGGAGGGTAATTATATGTACTTCAAAATTCAGGATTTTCAAGCGTTATAACCTATTTTCACAATTTTTTGTCTTTTTCAACCTAATAGCTATTAATTATGAATATTGCAATTATCGCGATTTTCATGGGCTATTACCTACGATTTTCAAAATTTGTGCACTTCATCAACTATAACCCATGAATTTTTAAAATTTTCGTTCATTTTGACCTTTTTTTGAAAATTGTGATTTTCATGGCTTTTATAACTAACAATTTTGTAAATTTTCGATCTTTGACCTAATGTAAAAGAAGTATGTGTACCTTAAATTTCACGATTTTCATAAGCTCTAACTCACGATTTTTATTAATTTTATTTCATCTTGACTCAATGAACAATAAGTATTTGTACTTCAAAATTATGATTTTCATTAGCTATAACCCATGATTTTGTCCAATATTGTTCTTTTCAACCCAATGGCAATTAACTAAGCATATTTCAAAATTCGTGTCTTCGTGGGCTATAACCCACGATATTTGTTCATTTTCGCTAATGTCGACCCAATGACAATTAATATCGTGTACCCAAAAAATTTGCGATTTTCATAGGTTATAATCCACGATTTTAGTCTATTTATATTACTTTTGACCCAACGGCAATTAAATTTTCTTTTATTAAAAGTTGTGAGTGTCATGGTCTATAACGCACGATTTTCGTAAATTTTCGTTATTTCACTCAATGGCAAATAAGTATGCGTACTTCAAAAGTCGTTATTTTCATGGGCTAGTCCATGATTTGCCCATTTTTGTTAATTTCAATCCAATAGCAATTAACTGTGCGAACTTTAGTATTCATGATTTTTATGAGTTATAAACCACGATCTTCGTCCACTAACATTTGTTCGACCCAATAGCAAGTAATAATGACAAATTCAAAATTTGCATGGGTTATAACCCACGATTTTTATTAATTTTCATCATTTTCAACCCAACGGCAATTAATTATGCATACTTCAACATTCGCGATTTTTATACGCTATTACCCACGATTTTTTCAATTCGTGAATTTCATTGGCTATAATCCATGATTTTTGTTAATTTTTGTTCGATTTGATCTAATGAAAGTTAAGTTTTATTTCTTTAATAAATGTGATTCTCTAGTGCTATATAACCAACGATGTTTGTTAGTTTTACGTCTTTGACCCAATGGCAAATAAGTATGTGTACCATAAATTTCACGATTTTCATAGGCTATAACCTACGATTTTTAGTAATTTTTGTTCATCTTGACCCAATGACAAATAAATGTGTGCTTTGAAATACATTATTTTCATTAGTTATAACCCACTGCATTTGTTCAATTTTGTTCTTTTCAACCCGATGGCAATTAACTAAGCATATTTCCAAATTCGCGTTTTCAATGGCTATTACCCACGATATTTGCTCATTTACGTCGTTTTGACCCATTGGTAATTAATCATGCGTACCAAAATATCACAATTTTTGTGGATTATAACTCACGATTGTAGTCTATTTCCATTACTTTTGACCCAACGACAATTATTTTTTTTATAAAAAGTCGCGAGTCTCATGGTCCATAACGCATGACTTTTGTAAATTTTCGTTAATGGACTCAATGGCAAATAAGTATGGATACTTCAAAATTCGTTATTTTCATGGGCTAGTCCATGATTTTTGTCCATTTTTATTCGTTTCAATCCAATAGCAATTAATTGTGCGAACTTCAATATTCGCAATTTTCATGAGCTGTAATCCACGATATTTCTCCACTATCATTCGTAGACCCAATGGCAAGTAATTATGACTACTTTAAAATTATAATTTTCATAGGTTATAACCCACGATTTTTCCATTTTTTGTTTCATTTGATCCCAATGGAGAGTAATTATATTTATTTCAAAATTCGCGATTTTCATGGGTTATAACCCTTGATTTTTGTCAATTTCTTCCTCTTTGACCCAATGACAATTAACTATTCATTTTTTTTATTTTCGTTTGTCTTGACCAAATGACATATAAGTATTTGTGCTTGAAATTCATGATTTTCATTAGCTATATAACTCACGAGTTTTGTCCAATTTTGTTCTTTTCGAGCCAATGGCAATTAACTAAGAATATGTCGAAATTCATGACTACATGGAGTATAACTCACGATATTTACTCATTTTCGTTCGTTTCGACCCAAT
Source organism: Asparagus setaceus (assembly GCA_012295165.1). Classification (NCBI taxonomy): domain Eukaryota; kingdom Viridiplantae; phylum Streptophyta; class Magnoliopsida; order Asparagales; family Asparagaceae; genus Asparagus; species Asparagus setaceus. The sequence goes on along the minus strand of CM022704.1, from coordinate 81,659,217 downwards.
GGCAATTAATCATGCGTGCAAAATATCACAATTTTGTGGATTATAACTCACGATTGTAGTCTATTTCCATTACTTTTGACCCAACGACAATTATTTTTTATAAAAGTCGCGAGTCTCATGGTCCATAACGCATGACTTTTGTAAATTTTCGTTAATGGACTCAATGGCAAATAAGTACGAGTACTTCAAATTAGTTATTTTCATGGGCTAGATTGATTTTTGTCCATTTTTTGTGTTTCAATCCAATAAAATTAATTGTGTGAACTTCAACATTCGTGATTATTATGGGTTATTACCCACGATTTTCAAAATTTGTGAATTTCATTATTTACCCCTTGATTTTTGTTAACTTTTGTTCATTATTAGTTGACACGAAGTTTCATGGGCTATAACACACGATTTTTTAATTTTCAGTATGTCTTGTCCCAATGACAAATAAGTATTTGTATTTCAAATTTTATGATTTTCAAGAGTTATAACTCACGATGTTTGTCCAATTTTATTGTTTTCGACCGAATGGCAATTAACTAAGCATATTTCAAAATTTGCAATTTCAAGGGCTATATAACCCACGATATTTGCTCATTTTCGCTCGTTTCACCCAATGGCAATTAATCATGCGTACACAAAATTTCACGAGTTTTGTAGGTTATAACCCACAAATCTAATCTATTTTCGTTAGTAACCCACTGACAAATAAATTTGCTTTCATGAAAGTCGCAATTTTGATAGGTTATGATGCATGATTTTTGTAAAGTTTTGTTATTTGACCCAATGGCAAATAAGTACGAGTACTTCAAATTCGTTATTTTCATGGGCTAGATTGATTTTTGTCCATTTTTTTGTGTTTCAATCCAATAAAAATTAATTGTGTGAACTTCAACATTCGTGATTATTATGGGTTATTACCCACGATTTTCAAAATTTGTGAATTTCATTATTTACCCCTTGATTTTTGTTAACTTTTGTTCATTATTAGTTGACACGAGTTTCATGGGCTATAACACACGATTTTTTTAATTTTCGTATGTCTTGTCCCAATGACAAATAAGTATTTGTATTTCAAATTTTATGATTTTCAGTAGTTATAACTCACGATGTTTGTCCAATTTTATTGTTTTCGACCGAATGGCAATTAACTAAGCATATTTCAAAATTTGCAATTTCAAGGGCTATATAACCCACGATATTTGCTCATTTTCGCTCGTTTCGACCTATTTGCAATTAATCACGCGTACCAAAAAATTCGCGATTTTCGTGAATTATAGCACAGTTTTAATTATTTCATTGGTTTCGATCCAATGGCAATTAAATTATCTTTCATGAAAAGTCGTGATCTTCATGGGCTATAATGCACGATTTTTTTAAAATTTTCAAAATTTGACCAAATGGCAAATAAGTAGGGGTACCTTAAATTCGTTATTTTCATGGGCTAGTCCATGATTTTTGTCCAGTGTCATTCGTTCAACCCAATGGCAAGTAATTATGGCTACTTCAAAATTGGTGATTTTCATGGGGTATAATCCATGATTTTACCATCTTTTTGTTTGTTTTGTCCTATTGGAGTAATTATATTTACTTTAAAATTCACGATTTTCATAGGTTATATAGCATACGATTTTTATGAATTTTGGTCCTTTTCAACCTAATGACATCTAATTATGCATACTTCAACATTTGCGATTTTCATGGGTAATTACCCACGATTTTTAAATTTTGTGAATTTCAATTGCTATAACCTATGATTTTTTTAATTTTCTTTCATTTCAACCAAATGACAATTAAGTTTTATTTCATCAAAATGGCGATTTACATGGGCTATAAGCCTATAACCAATGATTTTTTGTTAATTTGTATTTTATGACATAATGGCGCGTACCTTAAATTTCACGATTTTTATGGAATATAACCCACGATTTTAATTATTTTTCGTTCGCCTCGACCCAATAACAAATAAGTATTTGCTTTTCGAAATTCATGATTTTCATTAGTATATAACTCACGATTTTTGTCCCATATTTCAAATTTGCAATTTCATGGGCTATAATTTTGCTCATTTTCGTTTAGTTCGACCTGATGGCAATTAATCTTGCACACTGAAAAACTTGTGATTTTCATGGGTTATAACCCATGATTTTAGTCTATTTTCATTAGTTTTGACTTATTGGCAACTAAATTTTCTTTGTTTCATGGGCAACGCACGAGTTTTGTATTTTTTGTTATTCGACCCAGTGGCAAATAAGTATGGGTATTTCAAAATTCATAATTTTCACAGGAGCCTATAATTTTGTCCATTTTGTTTGTTTTGACCTACTTACAATTAATTGTGCGAACTTCAATAGTCCACGATTTTCATGAGCTATAACCCACGATTTTTATCATTGGAAATAGAATATATTCATACAGATACAAATGTGAAAATCAGTAAAATACAGGTTTACTTATCTGATTGGCAAAAAATAATGGAATTGATCTAACGCAAACTGTAATTCCTCGAAGAAATGATGGCCTTGAGTGCATCTCTGACAAATGGATACTTAAAGGAAAACCCTAATTCCTTGGCTTTCACAGGGAGCACCTTCTGCCCATCCAGAACCTGTGATTAATCAACCATTATATAAAATTACTCTGGTGACAATATTCAATCAGTGAAAATAACAGCTTATAAACTAAATGATGGAAACATGAAGAGCACATACAATAGTGGCGCCTTCACCCAGGACAGCTTTGAGAGCAAACTCTGGTACTGGGAGCCAAGATGGCCGGCCCATTACTTGACCTAGTTGTTCACACATCTCTGACAATCGAACTGGGTTGGGTGCAGTTCCATTAATTACACCTGCACAATATGAATATCATGCACCAGCTTATTTTACTGAAAACTTTATGCAGAGATCTACGACATTCTATGAGAACTAGAAGGGTCTCTGATATATAATAGTTCTCATTAGCTCTGAGAAGTAATCATTGTGATGCCCCAAGTGTGAATAGTCCCACATCGGGAAATAAGTGAAAATTTTAGTGGCTTAAATAGGTAAGCCTAAGACTCAAGTGTAACATCGGCTAGTTGATTTTAGCAGTGGCTTGAGCCAAACAACACGTTACACTCGGTGGGTTCCACAGCTTGCACGCCAACGGCCAAGCAGCCCGGGCATGACAAATGGTATCGAAAGCAGCCACAGTCGAAGTGTGGAGCTAAGGCGCGCTGCTGCTACAATCGCGGAGCACGGTGGGAGCCACCTCTAGAGCCCGTAGGAGCCATCTCTAGAGTCCACATTACCTAGTGATCTTGGGATGTGCCAATTGTCATGTCGCGACGGGAACATCGCCTTTATAAGGTAGGGTGATTGTGATGCTCCAAGTGTGAATAGTCCCACATCCAGCATTGAGTGAAAATTTTAGTACCTTAAATAGGTAAGCCTAAGACTCAAGTGTAATATCGGCTAGTCGATTTTGGCGATGGTTTGAGCCAACCTTACGCACCGGTGGTTCTGATTTTGCACGCCAACCGTCCGGGCGCGGACAATCATAGCTAGAATTTTGGAGGGAGGAACCATGGAGAACTCTTTAGTTATGTCATCGACTAAAGGATGTCGAATGAGTTTTAAGAACTTTCTTTTATGAGTAAATTCTCTCCAACAGTACAAAGGGTTTAGACGGTTTCGATGTTTTAAATACTTTCCTTTTAACATAATTTCTTATGATCCATAATGATGAGCAAACAAAGACCTGTATATGATGGGTTCACCATAGCTTCATAAATAAGGTTCACTAAGTCGTCCAAGTGAATCCATGAAAACCTGCAAAATGAGTTGCATATTTAGCGATATAAGAAACTAATGAGAAAATGATATCTAATACGAAATATTCAGGTATTCATTATATGCGAATTCATGATCCTTACTAACTCAAAGGAACCCAAAAATTGAAATCTTTATAAACAAATCAGAGACTTCTTTCAGGCTGGTCGCCAATAATCTGTATCGGTTTGATTAGAAGTAGTTAGAATCATTGTCTTTATTACCATCATCATCATTTCCACCATCCAAGCTTTGCCATCAAATTTATACTGCCTTTAATAGAAAAGAAACGTTCTATGCAATTCAATTTCCTGCTCAAGAAAAATGCAGGAAAGACGGAATTTTCATAATACCTAAAAAGGAGAAGGAAGGAAGGAAGCTTATCCTACTTCTACAAAGAAAAATATGCTGTATTTTCTTCTGTAAGCATGAGAGTGCATTAAACAACAAAAGACTTTAATGAAACATCCCAAATATGTACAACAACATAACAGGTACATAAAATACATCAATTAAACCAAACAGGAAAAAAAATCAGATACAACAAGAAAAAGTCATGCCAACAGAAGGCCAAGAAGTCTCAAGTTTAGTTCTTTGACCCAAGAAAAATAAGTATGTGTACCTTAAATTTCACGATTTTCATAGGCTACCCACGATTTTTGTTAATTTTCATACGTTTTGACCGAATGACAAACAAGTATATGTACTTCAAAGTTCATGATTTGCATTAGTTGTAACCCATGATTTTTGTCCAATTTTGCTCTTTTCACCAATTGGCAATTAACTAAGCATATTCGAAATTCACAATTTCATGGTCTATGAACACAATATTTGGTCATTTTGTTCATTTCAACCCGATGGCAATCAATCATATGTACCAAAAACGCGATTTTCATGGGCTATATAACCCATGATTTTAGTCTATTTTCGTTAGTTTCGACCCAATGACAATTAAATTTTCTTTCATAAAAGTCGCGATTTTCGTGGGCTATAACGCACGATTTTTAAATTTTCGTTATTGACCCAATAGTAAATAAGTATCGGTACTTCAAAACTCGTTATATTCATGGTCTAGTCCATGATTTTTGTTCACATTTGTTCGTTTCAATCCAATAGCAATTAATAGTGCGACCTTCGATATTCGCGATTTTCACTAGCTATAACCCATGATTTTTGTCCATAATTATTCGTTCAACCCAATACCAAGTAATTATTACTACTTCAAAACTTCGCAATTATCATGGTTATCACCCATGATTTTTGCCATTTTTGTTCATTTCATCCTAACGGAGAGTTATTATCATGTACTTTAATTGTAATTTTCATGGGTTATAACCCATGATTTTAGTCTATTTTCATTAGTTTTGACTTATTGGCAACTAAATTTTCTTTGTTTCATGGGCAGCGACGAGTTTTGTATTTTTGTTATTCACCCGGCAAATAAGTATGGGTATTTCAAAATTCATAATTTTCACAGAGCCTATAATTTTGTCCATTTTTGTTTGTTTTGACCTACTTACAATTAATTGTGCGAACTTCAATAGTCACGATTTTCATGGGTTATAACCCACGATTTTTGTCCAATTTTGCTCTTTTCACCAATTGGCAATTAACTAAGCATATTTCAAAATTTGCAATTTCATGGGCTATATAACCCATGATTTTTGTTAATTTTCATACGTTTTGACCGAATGACAAACAAGTATATGTACTTCAAAGTTCATGATTTGCATTAGTTGTAACCCATGATTTTTGTCCAATTTTGCTCTTTTCACCAATTGGCAATTAACTAAGCATATTTCAAAATTTGCAATTTCATGGGCTATATAACCCATGATTTTTGTTAATTTTCATACGTTTTGACCGAATGACAAACAAGTATATGTACTTCAAAGTTCATGATTTGCATTAGTTGTAACCCATGATTTTTGTCCAATTTTGCTCTTTTCACCAATTGGCAATTAACTAAGCATATTTCAAAATTTGCAATTTCATGGGCTATATAACCCATGATTTTTGTTAATTTTCCTTTTGTTTTGACCCAATGGCAAATTAGTAAGTGTACCTTAACTTTAACAATTTTCATGGGCTTATTATAACCAATGATACTTGGTCATTTCGTTCGTTTCGACCCCATGGCAATTAATCATGCATAAAAATTATTAATTTTCATTTGTCTTAACCCAATGACAAATAAGTATTTGCACTTCAAAATTCATGATTTTCATTAGTATATAACTCACGATTTTTGTCCCATATTTCAAATTTGCAATTTCATGGGCTATAATTTTGCTCATTTTCGTTTAGTTCGACTGATGGCAATTAATCATGCATAAAAATTATTAATTTTCATGGGTTATAACCCATGATTTTAGTCTATTTTCATTAGTTTTGACTTATTGGCAACTAAATTTTCTTTGTTTCATGGGCAGCGACGAGTTTTGTATTTTTGTTATTCACCCGGCAAATAAGTATGGGTATTTCAAAATTCATAATTTTCACAGGAGCCTATAATTTTGTCCATTTTGTTTGTTTTGACCTACTTACAATTAATTGTGCGAACTTCAATAGTCACGATTTTCATGAGCTATAACCCACGATTTTTATCGATTATCGTCTATTCGACCCAATGGCAATTATTTATAACTAGTTCAAAATTCGTGATTTTGATGGGTTATAACCCACGGTTTTGGCAATTTTATCTGTTTCATCCCAATGGCAAGTAATTATGGCTACTTCAAAATTGGTGATTTTCATGGGTTATAACCCACTTTTCATGATTTTGTCAATTTTCATCTTTTTCAATCCAAGGGTCATTAATTATGTGATTTTTAAATTTTACGAGTTTCATTGGCTATATAACCCATGATTTTTGTTAATTTTCCTTTTGTTTTGACCCAATAGCAATTAAGTTTCATTTCATCAAAAATAGTGATTTTCATCAGCTATGACCATGATTTTTATCAATTTTTGTTCTTTGACCCCATAGCAAATAAGTATCTGTACCTTTACTTTTTCAATTTTCAAAATTTTTGATTTTTTCTAAATTCATGAACCTGAATTCATGATTTTCATGGGTTATAACTCATGAGTTTTGTCAATTTTCTTTCATTTTGACCCAGTTCACTCAATCATGCGTACTTCAAAATTCATGATTTTCATGGATTATAACCCATGATTTTGGTCTATTTTTGCTCGTTACAACCCCAAGGCAATCAAGTTTTCTGTCTTAAAAACCCGTGATTTTCATGATATAGCTCATGATTTTTGTCAATTTTCATGCTTTGACCCAAGGACAAATAAGTATGTATAGTTTAAAATTCACTATTTTCATGGATAACCCATGATTTTGTCCATTTTTCGTTCATTTAGAAGACTATTACTTGTGGATTGTGGCCATCGATGTCATCTTAATATGTCATTATTAGAGAAGGAAGCTATTGTCCTTCGAAGTTGATTGGGGTGTCACTTTGGGAAATAGAGAACAAAATATAAGTAGCTTCCAATACTGTGTTAATTGCAGGTGAGCATAAATAGAACCTAGAAAATATTTAGTGTGCAAATGTTACATAACTAGTATTCATATAGAATTTCTTGTAGTTGTATCTAAAAAAAAAAGCTGTATTTCATCTGGTCGTTTGATGTATATGAGTAGAAATATTTGATTTTTTTAAAAGAACTTGAAGCTCACCATTGTTGGCCATTGCCCAGAGGTCCTCCAGCAAACATCATGAAGAGAGGAATCATTTTGGCTGCAGCATGACACATAGAAGAAATTAGTACAGGTCTAAAACAGAAAAGATACTCCCAAATAAACTATCACATGAATACTTTGGGAGATTGTGCTTGAGCCTAGATGAGAATAATGAGAGGTCTGAGAACTGTATGCATTTATCAAAAAATAAATGGAATGGTAGCATTTCCGTACTTGTTTACATCATTTCTAGGTGGACAGGAACAAGCAGGTAGGGCTTGAAGGCCGGACACTAATAATGTCAAAGAACTTCATATATGAGAAATTCATACTGCAGATCCGTTTATGTCCAAATTTGAGACATTAGGGTCATTAGGAGGTATCAATTGAAAACCAAGGCTAAACTATGATGGTTACTGGAGGTATCAATTGAAAACCAAGGCTAAACTATGATGGTTACTGAAATGACTGTCTTCTGATATAAAATTTGTGCCTGTGAAACAACTATTCTTTTGCAGAATTCAAAACACAGCATCCATTTGAATAAATTGCACACAAGAATACAGTATGTACGATATGTGCATAAATCACAAATCCTGAAAAGAAATTGAACGAACCTAGAGCACCGCCATCTTTTCCAAGAACAACACCAATGCGGATAAGTGCCAACCTAACATCTTTATCTACTTCAAGAGCCTTTCCTTCCCATTCTCTACAAACCTAGAAGTACATTATATAAAAGAAGAGAATTAAAACCAATATAGCAGGAATGGAATGAAGGAAAGCACGTGGATTTTCAACTGTGAAAAAAAAAAATAGTTCCCTTACATGAATAACATACTTCTAATAGTACTGCATGAGACATACTGGTTTTTAATTTTATACTATAATGTTACTTATGACTGAAATACTTTCCATTCTTCACACCTTTTTATCATTGCCATAATGGAATAATCTCATGCCGAGGTAGGTACAACAGGACCACTGAGGATGGTCATAAGAGAAATATGCATGCGAAGTTTGGAACATATCAAGTTCGAGGAAAAAACTGAGATCACAAATTGATGTTTCCTCTGAAATCCAAATGTGAAGTATCATAGTGTTATGGTAATATCAGACACAAAACTAGATCTGCTGCAGAGCATTTATAATTTTACAATTAACGACCAAGAGCATGTGTAAATAAATTATATTCATAATCAAGAATTGACTTTACGGTCTGAACCTCTACAGCAACCAAATAAGTTCCATACAAGATTTTATGTCTCTCCCATTAATTCCATGACAATCTAATATTTCTTCAATCATATACTATCATATGCATAGATTTTCTGGAAATAGAGATAAAGAGTATGTACAATATAAACAAACAAATTAACATCAAGCAAACAAGCCGACACAATGTGCACACAATTATGTGTCACAATCACTTAACAAATATCTGCAGTCTGCTGGCAGTAAAAAGAAAGGAGAAAAACTAAATAGATTCATTGACAATACAGAACCTCTGCTAAGTAGTCATTTCCTGATGGGCTTGTCTCATCAAAAACCTGAGTTTCACTTGTCCCTGACGATGTTCAGTGAAAAGGATATGTTAGATGACATTTCAAAAAAATTTTATTATGTAAGCATCACATTGTATTCTCCTAAAAAATAATGATTTGCATGGATAATAAGGTATATTAGGTACATATGGAATACGTAGTGTCATTTCACATTCATTCAATGTAAACAGTAATCATGCCATCGGATCTTAAAAAATTGGTATTATGATGTGGGTGCAGTTTGCAAAGAATGGTTTAGTACAGTTTTGCAAATATGATAATATATAAAACAAGAAAATAATAACATTTTCTTGAGAACTAAAATGGGAAAAAAAAATTTGACACATCATTATTTACGTACCATAATAACCAATGGCTGTTGCACTAACCAAGACCGAAGGTCGAAGTTCCACATTTGTTTTGTTTATCAAATCTACAACCTTACAGTCAAGAAGCATTGTCAGTGTTAAAGCAAAACCAAGAAGAACCTTTTCTTAGTTCTTCAATGAAGTCTATTGATCTAGTAGTAATTAATGGACCATGAAGCAACTATGCACTTGTAAAATGCAGATTGCTTTTTAGTAAGTTTATGAAAGAAAAACCTTTGCTGTAACTCTCATACGGCTTTGTTTAATCTCGTTTTTAATCTGCAAGCACAATAACCAAGATCATGTTAATTATTACTGAAAGTATTATGTATCTTAACGCTGATAACTTCATAAATTAGAAGTGGAATCTCCACAGTTTATCTATTGAATTTAGAAATTTGTACAAAACATGGATTACCAAGTTACACAAGTTAAGCTCATATTAAAAAGGAACAGACCTTCAATTTCTCGAACAAGAGAGAATGAAGGAAAACTTAATATAAACTCCTTGTCATATGTAACATGCAATATAAGATGTCGGATAAAAAAGAAAAACAATTGCCCCATCCCACTAGGGGTGAATACAGTTCATATAGGGCTCTAATATGATACTTACCATATCCGTATCCGCTTACCAATCACGGATACGGATACGGATAAGCCTTGGTAAGAAAAATTCATATCCATATCTGCTAAAATCGGATACGGATACGGATATATATAAGCGGATACACATGCAGATACAAAACGGATATGAAAAAACTAAATATTATTGAAAAAAATATGGTGCATACGGTACAAGAGAGCTAATCAATATGTTCATTATATCTAAGAAGCTAAGATTAAGTCTTTTGATCATCAGAATTTACCTCAAATCCATTAACTTAAGGATTAAAACTATTGAAACTGTATGGCCAACACATATTCGGATAACTCAGATACGGATCCGGATATTTCACTACATATCTGTATCCATAACCATATCCTATTGGATATAGATTTTAGTAACCATATCTACATCCTAACAGATACGGATACGAATATTTTCTCGAATACGGATATTTTTGTGCACCCCTATCTCCCACCCAACTCTACCTATTGTAAGAAATATAAATAGGATATTGAAGAAATACATTCAAGAATAGAGAGGAGATGAAAGGAAACACACCTCAGGTGACCATCTCGTACTTATAGGCATTCCAGCCAAGTTCACAACGGCATCTGAACCTTGAATGCAATTTTTCCATTCTACTTCCTCAGCAATTGTAATTTTGGAAAATTTCTCAACTGCCGTTACAACAACCGACTTGTATAAGGAAACAGAAAATTTCACAATGGACAACAGAATTTATTTGAAACTTCCTAGGCGAAAGAACTGGCTGAACATTGTCTAAGCAACGTTAACAAAAATACGGAACTAGATACGAAACACATAAAGAAATCTTAATCATCGTCATCCAAGCCTTTTTCACCAAAATGGGTCATCTATGGAGCATTACTCGAAGTTAAGAATGCTCCATAAAATAAGCAGCTGAGTTTTTTTCAACGCTTATAAACCAAATGTAATATGTCAATGAAATAAGCCAAATTCCTTGACAAATACTTAAGAACATGAACATAACCTTTTAGCCAATTAGCAAGTAGCTAGACCTGATAATTTTGTTCTCTCTTCCTCTCTTATTATTTCCTTCCTTTTAATTTTGTGACTGCTTATTTAAGAGGGTCAATTGATTTAGACAATAATCTACCCAGCAACGTGATAAGCAGGACACTGCAAACAAGGTTACTGGAAGGGGGCACTTCATAAATAGAGAAGAGAATTATTCTCTTGGTTCTATCTATCAGTAGCATTTTCTTCATTTGCCTATTATAACTTGCAAAAAGAAATATCAGATTTCTTCTAGAAAATCTAAAACACAGGAGACACTATTAATCCAGGCGGAAATATAAAAATTTTCAAGGAATGTCATATTCTCGCATCAGATGCTGGGGATGTGATGAATCTAAGTGGAGTATAACCTACATGCAAATATGGATAAATTTATTTCCTATTGTTTCAAGATATAAGCATAATGCACAAGATAATTACAGATATTCTCGACATTTCACAGCAGTACAAATTGCTTTGTGCCGCATAATATAAAATTGAATACCTAATGAATAAAACCAAGTAAAATCAGCCATCCTTTTCTTCAGTAGAATTAGTTTTATTCATAGCACAAATCGATTGTGTGATTTTAACAAGTCATTATTAATAAATGGGTATCCATACCTTCTTACCGGGGAAAACTAATTGTGCGTTGCTTCTGGATCGTGTTAAGACATGAACGCTATGGTCATCTGCATAAATAAATCATAGAATATTAATCTAATGGCACAGTAATATCAAAGGATATCTGAAAAGGGTAATTATAGTATTTATGATTCTGTGACCTATGAACATGTGAAGGTTAAACATAAAGAAGGATGCATAAAAAGCAGCATGTAGAACTGAAACAGCACATTACTAATCCACCTAATTATGACTAGTCTGAAGTGCTTAGGCTTGAAATTTTCTTCCAGAATGCACACAAATGAAATCCACCAAGCACCCTCTCCATCCTCAATTACTAACATCTAGAAAGGAAACCTGCTAGAAACTCTTCAAAAAGCCATATTTTCTCAAGTGAAATCATTTGTAACCCCAACATGAAGACTTGAGGAAAAAATTCACAAGTCCTTATTTTTGCAAGTTGAAATTGAGAAAAGGAAAAAGAGATCTTATACATTCTTTGCTGCTTGGTAGTTTAAATATAACCTGCGAGTAACCTCTGAACCAATCTTCGGCCAACAAAACCAGTAGCTCCAGTTACTGAGATAGTCATCTGCCTTTCCTGGAACAACAAAAAACTATTATAACATGATACTTGTTGCTTACCTCAACAAATTAACACCATTAACATTAAACTCCTATAAACTGACAACCAATAAGTTACATTATTTCCTAAAAATGTAGATTTTTAATACCAACTTTTGTCACGTTAACCTCATATAAGAGTTTGTACATTAATTCCTAAAAATGCAGCATACGCTAAGCCTAAGAAAAAATTGAAGGAAAAAAATTTTCTTGAACTCAGAAGTAAGAATCCAGTGAGAGAGAGCAAGATACCTCAGTGGACTTTGTAGGACCGGAGTTGCTGCTACTATTGCAAACACACTCCACCTGATATCTCTTGAAATTGCGATTCTGGAAGAGGGGGAAAAAGGGAAAAATTACAGTATTATCTAACTGAAGAGAAGGGAAGAAGAGGAGAAAGAGGGGTCTCACGTGGTGATGGGGCTGAGGGATGAAGAATGGGGGAATTGCAGTGTTGGGTCGAGAGAGCGTCGCCCTGCACAGCTCCATGAGTGGGTTTGGGTCGAAGTTTTGAGACCGAGAGTGAGGATGCAGAAGAGAGAATCAAGAATAAGAAGAAAAAAAAGAGGAGATTTGGAGAGTAACCAAGTGGTCATCGTGTTCATTGGAGAGCCACAGCAATCACAGAAGTTGATATCCTCTCAGGTCAGGACTCTGCAAAATGCCAGAGCAGCAGAAGAACGACTACTACTGTTGTGTGGTTGGAGCCGGACGCAGCCCAATCTTGAATCTACGACTCAACCATGTTTCTATTTATCTTTTAATGTCTGAGTCAGCTTTCACTGTTGATCTGTACCCTCTATCTTATCTGGCTTTATCTGTGTCATGTGAATATGAGTTTCATAATGAGCCCGTGCAATTCTTTTGAATTGCGTACGCTTTGCAATAATGAAACCACTAATACCCGACACAGTCCTCTACTCACAGTTTCCATCGACTATAATAGTTATGTACTGTCACCAAGCCAAGGAATTGCAAATGTTTGGCTAGCCCATTATTCTGCTTTGATACGGAAGTACTTCTTGCTTCAAGAAACAGAAAGAGAAAGAAATGGACCAAAAAAAAAGCTCCTAAAGTACACAGATCTTTAATGAGATGTAAATACCTACAACAACACCAACAACAATAACAATAACAACAAAAAGCTTTTAGAGAGACATTTGTTATCAGCTACAAATGAATATAATCATTACATGCAACAATATGACCTGTCTAGTTTCCTCAGTTCCAATTCACACTGGCCTGATCCAACTGATCAACAGACAGGTATATCATTGAGAAATGAAAGACCATAGTTTCTTTGCTTTCAAATAAATCAAAGCTCCAAAATAAATGAGGAAACTAAAATTTAATTGTTTCTTCGATCCTTATCGCCTTGGTGGTAAAACTTTCAGTAACCTGGATGAAAATTAAAGCTCAAGCTTTTCCTGCCAAGTGCTATGCAAGCAAGCAATACTAATGCAAAACAATGTCAGCGCAGTTTTTCATCTTTTTCCTCCTTCCTCTCACTTTCTTTTAATTTGGAGACAGATAACTTTAGCAACGGAATTCTCCTAAGCTACTCACAACACAAAACAAAATTACGACTAGGGCTTATACACGGAGCAGGTCAATTCTATCATATTCTGTTCAAAGATCTTAAGCCAAAAAAAAAAAGGAAAGACATATTTGTGAAACGTCAAATAACTCAGAAATATTCAATATGATAGTATATATCCAGAATTACATCATTAATCCTGACTAGAGCAAAGAAACATTTGTGAATAACTCGTAACCACATTCAGTGTAATAAACGAGATGGAACACATTATTATTAAACAAACAAGCCCGAATATACTAATGAGCTGACTTTCCGTGACCAATTTTGATCTGCATTCTGAAAATGACAAGAATGATCACAGGAATTTCACCAAACATATACAAACCACCCAAGCTGTAGCAGAAGCAAGCTTAGGTCGCAGCATTTTTTTATAAAACATACAAGTTTTCATTACAATAAGAGTTCCCAACCCCAATAGATCCTGTGATTAGCTTTCCTATTAATGACAATAATATTCTCCAGAAATTGGGGGAAAGCAAGGAAGATCCCCATACAGAAAACATCTGAACAAGGACGAAGAGTAGATCCCGGTTTACTAACTTTAACTCACCATATGTGACTGGTGATGAGGACATTAGCATGATTTATGAGCATTCCCCGCCCAAAAAGAACACAAAAGGTAAAATCAAAGATCCTACTCCACTGGGAGTGAATCAACCTCCTTATTACCCATCACAAGCTACTAACCTCAAATAATGCATGCATTATAAAGAGAAGATCAAACTTCAAACAAAATAAGCATGTATGGAGGAAGTGCCCTCCATTTGGAGGAAGGACAACATGCATTATACTCACTCACAAAGTTTGTATTATTATAAGAACCGGATATGGTATCATGTTAACAAGATGAAATAAAAAGAAAAGGTATCACCCCTGGTTTGAGCAAGCCTAAATTAAATGTCTTTATATGTTGTCTTTCCCTTTTCTTTATCAATCAAACCAATGTAAACACACCAGTACCACGGATTAAGGTAAACATGTGCTTTGGTTAAAAAAATTCCCGCAATATGATGTGTCACAGGGATGCGGCTTATAAAATTTTGCACATTGCCTAGGAGTTTAAGGAAGCCAAAACATTTACTCAAAGTTGAGATAATCAACGAGAGCTTTCAGAGTAACCAACTAACAATCATGTTATCTTTATTGTTTACTGATGTGTAAAATGCCAGAAACAACAAGCCACAAGGGTGACACTATAGGTAGTAGGAAATAAGCTTACATGACTAGCCTCGTGCTAAACATAACTAGCTTAATCTTGGGGTTTAACTGCATAAAAGAATGGATAGTTTCCAAGTGATACTAAAAATATGCAAGAATATAGTGGCATCTTATAGAAGAGAAAATAAGAAGATGTGGTAAATCTCCTAGTTCAATATGGCAGAAGATTACGTAAAATAGATAAAGCTCCCTTTAAGTATTAAGGCAAGTTGAAGGAACTCAAAGTAGGAAAATCTGTGAAGCCAAGGCAAACATGTGTTGCCCTTTGCTTGCACTTTACAAAAACTTCATTAATTTTGTTAGTTGTGATGTTGATCAAAGACCGCAGAATAACCTCCTACACCAAAGCCTACAGCAGGTAAAGTCAGAAAAAAATTCTGTCAAAAAATACCACACAAGGCGATAAAAGTTCAGTCCATACATTGTTGAACTATGATTATATTTTTGAGATTCCTTGTAAAGTGATATGTGGGATTGAGCCACTTGAGTGAAGGAAAAATTAGTAAAATCCTGAGTTATGATAATCGAAATAAACATAGTGAATCAAGAGGCTAGCATACACTGACATAAACATCAAGGATATTGGCATCACAATCTGCTACACCTACTAGAAAGCCCTTACAAATGGTCTGGGTAAATGAACAACTGGTGGATGCATATAAATATGTTAAGAGCAAAAGTTCAAACCCATTAACCATGTAACACGTTACATAGATGCATCATGGCAAGAATAAGCACCAGCAACAAAAGTAAACAAGTTTTCTTTGAAACAAAAAGAAAACAATTGCTGCCGAGAAGATCAAAATATTCAATAAGATTTGACTACAAAATTCCTGATTGATAACTGATACCGATGGTGTCTTCGAGGAGGCAAACATCATACTTATCCACCAATAACCAAGACATGCAGTTAGACGCATACATTCAGAAACTACAACGCAAAAGACGTATAAGCAAATGTTTATCAATCTAAATAAACTACCAACAAATTTGTCAAACCATACAAGTTTACAATTTTTTTGCTGACTGAACAGAAACATTCCAAATTGTTCAAAATACTCCCAAGAGTACATAAAAAAGGAGCGGTAGAGAGGAGTAATTTGTAGCAAAAAGACTTAAAAGTTTTCAATTGATCAAAAAGCACAAGATCAAACTCCCCCTGGTAATATTACATAGCAGAGAAATCCATCTCGTATCAGCATCAGAAAGTAATCGTGCTGAAGACGGAGCAAAAACCCTAACCCTAGATGGAGTAGCATTTCATAAAAATAACTAGATGAGCTTGAAGGGGAGGGGCCAAGGGGTGGACCTGGGGACCTCGACCCGATCCTTGATCCTCTCGATCTTCTTCTCCTTCTTCGGCCTCGCGTTTCCGTACGACCCCTTGAACCGCTTCCCCCTCTTCGTCTTCTTGTCCCCTCGCCCGCACGTCGCCATCCCGCTCTCGACTGAGGCTGGCAACGACGTGGTCGCCGGCAGCGAGTGCATCGATCGCCGCTCCGTCAGCTGCGTCGCCATCGTCGTCGCCCTTCTCGCCACCCACCGCAGCGCCATCCGGACTGCCCTCTTCTCTCAATACCCACCCTGGCGGCGGACCTCACGCAGATACTCTTAAAGGCCTTTTTCGTTCTATTTTTTTCTTTTGGGCTTTAGAGTTTTGTGTTTACTTAACTGGGATCCGGCCCAAGTGAGTTTCTCTTGTTGATTATAGATCACACTTATCAGCTATATTATGATTTTTTTTAAAAGTACAAGAAGACATATTTTATTTTATTATCTATACTACTTATAAAAGAGGATTGGGGTGTTAAAACTTTTGATTGCCTCTTTTACCCTTTCAAAATTTGATAATTCACAATAATGTCTTGAAATTAATTCAATTCATTCTATTTATTACACTATAATTATTCTTGCAATAAACATGAGAACTAATATTAAAACTTAATATATATTATAAATTTTAATCATAAATTTTATTCAAGGCATTCTATTTATTACACTACAATTATTCTTGTACTATACATAAGAACTGATATATTATAAATTTTAACCATATTAGTCTTATGTTAAATAAGATAAGTATTTAAGCTTTAGATATTAGATATTATACAATAAATATACAAATTTAATATATAAGATAATAATATCATAACTTATATTTATAAATTATATCGTAATTTATGGTAATTTAATATTTAATTAAACATCTAACATCTAATCTAATACTATAGTATATTGATATGTGCATCGATGTATAAAAATTGTGGAGAGGAATATTAATATAAATATTAACCTCTTGGTGTAGTCTAGAAATAGCATAGAAATTATCATAATATATATTACTAACTACGCAATATACTTATCATAGTATTTGGATACGGGGTAATTCTAAGCGGTGTGGGAAGCTATTACATTGCTCTTGACACTGGATGTGGGAAAGTAATGTTTGAAGAAGATGCGGATGCGGTAATTAGAGATATCCATAATGGAGTGGAGCAACACTCAAGTTTTGGACACTTTGTGGATGATATTCAACGATGTTGCACATGACTCGAAGAATGAGATTTTCAAGTAGTTCGTCAAATGGAGAATATAAAGACTCATGTGTTGGTCCGAAGAACCAAGGAAATTAATAATTTTGTAGTATTGCTCGAAGACCTACCATCATTTTTACACAATATTTTACAGTCTGATAAGGAGCAGCGTTAATCTACATTCTTTTGTTGTGCTTCTAGGTTTTCAGTTTAGTTTTGATGTGTCTTAATATTTTTTTCATGAAAAAACTATTGTAATATAATAATTAAATCCTAGCTAATAAAGTAATTTATGATATCTCCCTTCTAAACCTACTAATAATGTATTTAATATGAATTTTAGTGAGAAAATGAACCCATAATTAAAGCATTCATGTATATTCTCTTACTAACTAATCAAATTCTCTTCATTAGTTATGCACTAATTATTTCATGACTAATCTACTTCCATAAACATTCCACTTGGATCTCAAAAGTTGCATAAAATTATGCTATATATGGATGCTCAAATGCACAAAAGGAAATACTAAAAGAATCAAAAGAAAAAAAATGGAGGAAGTGAGAATTTTAACAGTGGAGTTAGTCCCTCGATTATAGTAACCAGGATACCTCGCAGTCAACAAGATTTCACAGGCGATAATTGAGAGAGAAGCTTGTATTGCTTTTCTTTGGAGGAAATGAACAGATCTGCGACCGATTTCACCTTCAATTTACGAAAAAAATCAATATATTAGTTATACAAGTATGCAAATTCGTGGAGAGAAAAACTAATATAAATATCAATAAATTCATGGCGAGTGGGTGACTTGAGGCTCTGTTTGAGTCATCTTCGTTGTTCTTCAAAAAAAAGTCGTAGCGATTGCAATGTTAGATGGCCTTCAAATATTTTAGTCTCATATCATTACTTAATATGCATCACGTGCAAAGCATGTGTTACATACTAGTTAAATTAAAAGAGGATTGGGGTGCTAAAACTTTTGATTGCCCTTTTTATCCCTATACTTTAATTATTTTATTTATTTAATTAATTTATCTCAAAGTCTCATTCAATGAGTCTTAAATTAAATTAAATTAAATTAATTAAAAATCATAATAATAATAGGAGTTAATTAGTTTCTTAGGCTCTTAAAGATTCCATATTTAATTAGTTTCTTATGCTCTTAAAGATTTGAGCTTATTTAATTAAATACATATGTTATTGATCCAATTAACTAACCACTCTTTTATTTTCCTTTTACATTACCTCTTTCATCTACATGTAATCCATTTTCTTCAACCCATCACATCACCTACTAAGCCAAATTCCTACACCAACACAATGGTTTCAAAATATGTTATATGAAAAGTTTGTCAAATGGCTTATAGTGTACGTAGGTTGTGTATGTATGTGCGTGCATACATTGGATAATATTTGTCAAATGGTTTGGACTTAAAGATTTATTGTTTATGAAGTTGAAAACTATGTCCCATGTTCAATTCAGTAGCTATTAATTTGTGTTTTGTCTCTTGAATCCTTGAAAAGAGAAGGATAATAGATTATAGGAATGTTAATATTTGAAAGTCTTGATATTTAAGAGTGCATTATAAATTTGATTTGGGAACCGAATGTTATTTTCAATATGTACCTTTTTTCTGTTGATTGGGTAGGATTCTTAATGATCTTTTAATACTTAGAAAGAATGTATGATCTTATTTTTGGAGTTTATGCAAAGCTATTTAAAAGAATTTTCCCCTCGCACAATGTTGTAAAAGCATTTTGTGTTTTTATTATAAGTTGTGCTTTTTCTTTGAACATAGGTCATAAGTTCGCTTTTTGTTCATTAGATATATTCATGGTTTAATTCTTAACTAATTACTAGGTTCACATGCACTTTAAGTTCGAGGTGCTTCTCCAACGCTTTTAATGTTTCTTATCCTTTTAATTTTCTTACCACTATTAAGCATCTTTTATGTTCTTTTGCTAATAATTATGTTGAATCATAAAACTTTATTTGTCTTCTTTCGATTAATCACCAATAGGTTCTTTGTTCCTATCAACTTTAGGCTACTAAGATTAACTAATAAAACATATTGGCTATCTATCCTCTATTCATTGAGTAAATCGAATACACAAATCTATATATGATATATTTGATTGGATTGCATAAAAATTTGATTTCTTATATAAAATCCAGATTAATTTGTCTCTTGATTGAGATTCTTTAATTTGGATTAAAAAATTGACTTATACAATTCCCATGAACTGAGCTATTTAAACAATATATTTATATCGATTGTGATTTCATTTTGCTATTATAGCTTTTGTAATTTTGCATCTAATAATAATTTTGCTATTCCAACAAGAATCACTGCACCATAAGTAAATATTATATCATAAGTACATATGTAAGAATCAATAATATAGAATATATTATTAATTAATAATTTTTTAAACCAAGTACGCCACGTGCAACGCACGTGTGGCATACTAGTTTTATTAAATAAATAATCACCAAGTTAGATTCTAATATTTATCTAGTGATTTGATACTTGAATATAATTTTTTTTCCCAAATAAAACATGTGGATCTATTTCAATTATAGTTAAAACATATTTATTTTCAACTTTAAGCCATTAGTTCATATAAAATTCCAACTCCACATAAATGGACCGCATCGACATTCTTCATAGCAACTTTTGCTCCCTAATCTAGTTATTCATGAAAACACTCCTCTCAACATCCTTAATATTCAGGTCATGTGGCTTGGATCTTGTTGCATCAATACCATTGGAGTCTCATGATAAGCATCTTTTCTTATTACTGAACACCACTATACTTCCCATTAAAATTGTCCGCATGGGACGGATAATTCTAAGCCACAAATAGAAGGGGACAAAATTACTAAACTACTCCATATTTGTATTAATTTTAGGAATATCAATTTGCTTAAAACTACCCGCATGTATGCAGGGTGATCCGCTCCATACAAGGACGTAAATCCATAAATCATACAAATTTGATCTAGTTCAACACAATCCTAATCATTAATGCTTATTATCCGTTGCGGAAAAACTTGTGCTGACTTTACAATGTAGAGTTTTATGGTTGAATCATGAAAGCTAGATCAAGCAATGAGCATCATCCGAAAAAAAAATAAACAAACAATGATCCTCTCGATCTAGTCTCCCCTTGATTTTAAGAATTAAAAAAGGAATAAAAAAAGAAAAGTCGTAGTGTTTTACCTAAAGCCTACGACTTACACAAGGCTCAGCCATTAAAACCGCCATTAATGCTCACATGTTTAGCTTATAGCCAAAGGACACAGCCTGCTCCTATTTATCACCGTCCCCATTTGCTCTTAAAATTTTTTTTTTTTAGTTTATTTTTCTGCCCCCACCTCATCAGCCGCCTAATAATAACAATAATCTTCGTCATTTTTATATGATAACTGTCCCTTTAATCTCTCCTCTTCCCAGTAATAACCGTTACCGCACAAGCCCCGCCTTCTCTTAACCAATCAGCAAGCGACACGTATCACTATAAACCCGCTGCCCACCGTTGGAGGCGAGAAGACAAACAGCTCGCAGCGTGCAAAATTCCCCCCCTCCCCCTTCCAATCACCTTTCTCCTATTTTTACCCCCTGAGTTATTTTAAATTTCCCCAATTTGTTTAAACGTCTTCGGTGGTGGATCCTCAATTTCTTCTTCTCGCTCCTCAGCCGCCTCCGATGCCTCTTCTTTGACCCATCCGATCTCAAAAAGGTTCGATTTTTTTGAACCGGATGGGGCAGTGCCAGGGCAAGAACATCGCCGTCCTCGACGACGCCGACGATGGCGCCCGAAAACGCCGCACGCCGGCGCCGTCCCCCCTTCCGACGTCGGCCAACGGGACCGCCGGAGGCGGAGCAACGCCGGTGCACCCAGCCAGCTGGCCGAGCCCGTACCAGGGGGGGACTCCATCGGGAGCTACCAGCCCGCTGCCGGCCGGCGTGTCTCCGTCGCCGGCGAGGACCCCGCGGAGATTCTTGCAGAACCTGCGGCGGCCGTTCCCGCCTCTGTCGCCGGCGAAGCACATAAAGGCGGCGCTGGCGAAGAGGCAGGGGACGGCGAAGGCGAAGGTGAAGGAGGAGCCGGTGGTGGAGGAGGAGGCTGCGGAGGAGAAGGCGAGGCCGCTGGACAAGAATTTTGGGTTTGGGAAGAATTTTCGGGCCAAGTACGAGGTTGTGAGCGAGGTGGGGAGAGGGCATTTTGGGCATACCAGCTCGGCCAAGGTTAAGAAGGGGGAATTCAAGGGACAGATTGTTGCTGTTAAAACCATCCCTAAAGCTAAGGTGCCCGCATTACCACTTGAAGATTGGATTGTGTTTACTTATTTATGAATCTGTTTGTGTTTAAATGCTAATACTCTGCATATTTATGTAGACCAATTCAAGCATTAGTTTTCTAATGTTAATGTTAGCGCATTTTAGTAAATTGGTATCCGTGTCAGTGTTTCAAGTGTTATTTCCACAATGTAGACTCCATGTTAATGTCGATGCGCATTTTACTAGTTCACCTCTAAGCTTCTATAATTTCCCTCTTTCAACTATATATGCATAAAAGATACCAACCACGACACCATAACTAAAATTTATGCTTCTAGCATAATTGTAATACTGGAGTGAACCATAATGATACGCATTACGTTATCCGGATATTCCTAACTCTAGAATTTTGTTGTGTGAATCCATATATGGCTGGTGTCATTAAAGTCAATTCTTTAGTTTTTAGAAACGCTTGGAGTATAGAAAACATGTATCTTTAGATTTTAGGATAATGGACATTCTAATAAGGTACTTAAATGCTTGTGTTACAAGTCAGCTGTTCTTGTTCCATGTTTGTTCACAAGACCAGTACATTACAGACTTCACAATTTGGATATGTTTTATGGTTCATGTGCAATAAACAATTTAGGAATAGGAGTTTGATGAGGCTTAGAGCAACATATTTTCCATGACTAAGACTTGCATGTTAGCTATAAAAAAAGTGAGCCTGAAGCAAAACGGTCACTTCATATGCAGTGTTAATTACGAAATCAAGCCTAATATCTTGAAGCTAATATTGGGAAATCCAACACGTCAGCTTGAGGATATGCCTGTACAGTATTGATCATGGTTTGCATGTTAGTTCAGGCTGTTTTGTTTAGCAGACATGAATTTCTCTTTCCAACCAGTAATGCCTTTCAGTTCTTGTTGATCAAAAGTTTATATCCCGATAGCTTAGAAACCTGATGTTTGTTGGGCAATGTTTAATTGACTGATGTTTTCTTGTAGATGACAACAGCTATCGCAATAGAAGATGTTCGTAGGGAGGTGAAAATCTTGAAAGCTTTATCCGGGCATAAACACCTTGTCAAGTTTTATGATGCATGTGAGGACACTGTAAATGTCTACATAATCATGGAGTATGTATTAATACTTTTTGTTTTTTATATTTCTTTTATGATTCATCAGACATAAGCATGACTGGGCATAGATCTATCGCATTGCTTCATCTAGCATGAAGTTAGTGGGTGGTTGTTCTTGTTGAAATATCGACAGAAGGAACCTGAGTCTGTTTTAATGGCATTTGGAACCAAGACACTTTAAACTTGATCCTCAGGGTCCATGAAAGTAACCATTGTGATTTTAGAACACAAGATGTTAGATTGTGGGTAATGATTTTGTTCATCCTGGCCTAGCAAAACTTTTTGTAGAATATAATGATTGAGTTCATAATTCAGCAAGAAAAGATGCATTTCCAAACCCATCAGTTATTCTGGTGACTGCTGAATAAATACCTTGTTGTTGTAGATGTGGCTTTAGAAGCTTAATCATCTGTTCAAGTTTTTTTTTCCCTTAATTATATATGTTTCTTTTTTCTTATCAGATTGTGTGAAGGTGGAGAGTTATTGGATAGAATTTTGGCCAGGTAAATGAGTGTCTGCAGACTTACTCAATCATATACAGATGTAAAAATCTTTGTTTTTTTGGTTCAACCAAGGAGTTTTAATGAACTGTGTTGTCTTCTAATTTATGAAGAGGAGGAAGGTACATGGAGGATGACGCAAAAGAAATCATTGCCCAGATTTTGACTGTGGTTGCCTTCTGTCATCTTCAAGGTGTCGTGCATCGTGATTTAAAGCCAGAGGTACAGTCACAGAGTACTACATAAAGTCTAATCTTTCATGTCCTGAAGTAAAACCCTTTCAGATGTCAACTAGCCATTGTGTTAACTATTTTCCTAAAACCTTTTCTGTGGACTATTAACAGAATTTTCTCTTCACCAGTAAAGAGGAAAGTGCTCCTATGAAGCTCATTGATTTTGGACTTTCCGATTTCATCAGACCAGGTAAATGCTTCAATCTACAAGTACCTATTCCATTGAACTTCATGATGGGTTGTATACCTCTTTTCTTAATGAGTGAAGGACTAATTTGATTAATATCTGTTAGATACGACGATCCGTGAGCCGGATTGGAAGATTCAACTATTAATTCTATAATTTGGTTCGATTGGAACCCGATATTCTGTATTACTTAGTCTACGGTCGTAATACATCAATAATTGACAATATTGGCACTTCACATGCCATAAGTTATTGTGCTATACTTGCCTGGCTTATTTTCTTCCTCTTACTTAACAAACAACTAATATAGGTAGGTTAATTATTGTACAGAGTAATTCAAACTCCAGCTAATATGTGCCATTTGTGTGTGTGTGTGTGCATGTACATGTCAGAGACATATGTACAGGAAAAAATTCCAAATAAGCCTAGTCCTTGTGCTATGGATGTGTCAGAGAACTACATACTTGTCTGTGTTAAAAGTCAGTCTTCATACTTACTACCTTCTGTATTCTTGAAACCTGCCATGTTTTGGTGTTTTCTTCTTTAGATGTAACAGCCTGCTCAGCACCATGTAAAGAAGGCAATCATGCATACCTTTTCATACAACAAAGCAGATAATCTTGGACTCTTAGTTTTTATGTGTCTTTTTTTTTTTTTTGGAGAAAAAAATAGTAAGACTAAGCCCCCCGATTACCATTAAAAGCTCTGAATGAAACATACCCAAAGGGTTACAAACATATAAAGAAAAACTCATCATAGTCCTCATACAATATTTTTACCCTCAAGATAGGGGAAATAACAGAAAAGCTAATTCGAACACTACCATACAAATTGGAAACTCGTGAGATCATCTTATGTCATGAATATTTATCACAACTCATGTCAACATTATTTAGAATGCTTGACATAAGGTCGAAATGAACCATATTGGAGAAAAATCGTGGGTTATACCCATGAAAATTGCGAGAAAATTTAATTTCCATTTGGCTGAAATAGATGAAAATGGACATAATTGTAGGTTATAGCCCATTAAAATTGCAAATTTTAAAGTACGCAAAGTTGATTGATATAAGATCGAAATGAATGGTATTGGAGAAAAATCATGTTATAACCCATGCAAATGAAATTTTGAAGTACGCGTAAATAAATGACATATGGTCGAAACAAACAAAAAGTAACAAAAATTGGGGATTATAGCCCATGAAAATTACAATTCTGAAGTATGAATAATTAATTGCCATGATCGAATGAACGATAATTGACAAAAATCGTGGGTTACAACCTATAAAAAATCGCGACTTTTGAAATATGGATAATTAATTGCTCGTGGACCAAAATGGACAAAAATCGTAAAATTGTGAATCTTAAAGTACGCCGAACTAATTGCCAATGGGTCAAAAGACTCGAAACGGACAAAAATAGATAAAATTAGGGGGTTATAGCTCATGAAAATCGTGAATTTGAAACACGCATAATCAATAGGAATTGGGTCGAAACGAACGAAAATTGACAAAAAAAAACTATAACTTATAACCCATGAAAATCCCAATTTTGGAAGTATGCAAAATTAATTGTCATTGGGTCGAAACGAACCAAAATTGACAAAAGTATTAGGTTATAGTCCAAGAAAACCGCGGTATTTGAAGAAAGAAAACCTATGAAAATAGACTAAAATCATGGGTTATAACTTATGAAAATCGTGAATTTTGAAGAAATTACACTTAATTGTCTTGGGTCAAAACGGACTATATAGAAAAAATTGTGGATTATAGCTCATGAAAATCATGAATTTTGAAGTACACATAATTAATTATCATCGGGTCTAAACGAATGATAATTGACAAAAATCATGGGTAGCCCATGAACACCGCGGATTTTGAACTACGTATAATCAATTTCCATTTGGTTGAAACGAACGAAATTTGGAAAATAGAATACTATACTTGTCAAGAACATATGCTTTCTTTTGATTTTAACAACACTGGAGAGTAACTTACCACTTAAATTGATCTCGACCAGTAGAAGACATTCCTTTGACATGTTCATAGAGATCTTTTCTACTTGTTCTTATGCCATCATGTAAAAGTTGAAGTTCGGTGAAATATTACAGTTTTTGTCATTTTTGTGCAGATGAGAGATTAAATGACATTGTTGGAAGTGCATATTATGTTGCACCTGAAGTCCTACATAGGTCATACAGTACTGAAGCAGATATTTGGAGTATTGGTGTAATAACCTATATCTTGCTATGTGGTAGCAGACCTTTCTGGGCACGCACAGAGTCAGGAATTTTCCGTGCTGTATTAAGAGCGGACCCTAACTTTGATGATTCACCCTGGCCTGCTGTATCTCTAGAGGCTAAGGATTTTGTCAGAAGGCTTCTGAACAAGGATTATAGGAAAAGAATGACAGCAGCACAAGCCCTAAGTAAGCTGAGAATCTCTATCTCTAAATATTTTATGCATTAAATCGGTTATCTTCTCATATATAAATATATTGTTATTACAGAATATTTTATTGCAATTTCTTTAAATTCGGTATTGCAGGAATACTATCTTGCTTTCTTAAGTAATTCAAATGTCTATCCAAAACTAACAAGTTCTGCTGTGATGGCAGACCATCCTTGGTTGAGAGACAATCAACGGAGAATCCCTCTTGATATACTGGTTTTTAAACTAACAAAATCATACCTTCGCGCTACACCTCTCAAACGCACAGCATTAAAGGTACTTCTCTATGAGTGAGATTCCTTATTTTATATCCCATCATTCCTACAATGTTGGATTGCTACTTAGACTTTTTGTATGTGTTAATTGACAATATGTTCAATATTCGAATTTGTTTCTTATCTTTGAGGAAAACATCATAAGTATTATTATTTGTTTAAATTTTTTTGATGCGTCAAGGAAAATTCTTTTATCTAACCTGTAACCGTTGCATATTTTAAAGCAACCATCAGGTCATATTTGTGTATGCTTCTTGGCTTAACATGTCAAACATGTTTATTACTTTTACTTTTTAATATATGTCATTCATCATGTATATAACCTTTCCTATTACTTGTGTGTTTAGTGAATTTTATCTGATTCTTCTGTCCTACTATTCTCTGCATGCAGGCTCTATCCAAAGCTCTAACAGAAGATGAGCTTTTGTATCTCAGGTTTCAGTTTAAGTTATTAGAACCTAATAAAGATGGATGTGTCTCATTTGAGAACTTCCGAATGGTGAGCAGCTCTTTTGTTATTTTTTCGACCGTTCTTCTTGGGTTTTTTTTATTTTTCTTGGAGAGAAAAAAGCTAAAATATTATCATGGTTGATTATTCATTGGATAGCAAGCAATAAATACTAGAAAGGTATTATCACACTAAAATATGATATGCAAAACCGAACTTCTAGAGTTTATACACATCAACAACAATAGTTACACAACTTATTCAAATAATCTTTATTGAGGTATTAGCGTTATCATGCCTACCTTGTGGTAGCAAGGGCATCCTTTTTTTGAAAATGCTGGGGCGTGCTCTTTCCTCTTCCCTTTAGGAGTTCTTTCTCTCTGCGTAGAAGATTTCTTCCCCTAGGACCACGCTCCCTATCCTTTCATTTGGTGTCTACTTCTTTCTCGTGAGCCTAAATCTACAGATCTTTGCACATCAAAAGTAAAGTATGGAAAAAGAACAGGAAAAAAAAATTGAAAATTCTGAAAGCAACAATATAGAAAAGGCATCATTAGCTTTTTTTCAGTCAATGTTTCCACCGCCTTGAAAAGCAGCAGCACTTCCGTTAATAAATTTAACAGAACCACTTCTCAAGGCCTTGTACCAGTAATATATTGATAAATGAGCATGTAAGCTTGCAACAATTAGTGTATATATTGATAAATGAGCGTGTAAGCTTGCAACAATTAGTGTTAAAACTTATTGAAAAGATTTTAGTCGAAATGGCTGTGTAAATAACTCGAATGTGCTTCATTTTGACTCCTTTTCATATATGACATTTGTGTCTTCAAGATGTATGATATTTCCTTTTAATGAGCGCAATCATTTTAGTCAAAAGTAGTTGTGTAAATATTCAGAGTTTTGCAAGGATGCTTCCTTGTTAGGTGAGCTTGAGACCAGTTTTAGCCTCATTTACCATCTCTTGCTGGGGTTCACGTCATGACTTTTGAACTTGAATTTGGTACCAATTTACAGAATAGGCGTCAGGATGATGATGAGAATCTTGTGCTAAAGAAACTTGGAAATCATTTCATTTTTGCATATCATAGCTTATTCTATTTACCTTAATCTACTTTTATTATTGTGTCATACCGTCCTTTTTCTATCTTATAGTTGTTAGTTAATGTGTCCTCAATGCAGGCACTCTTGCAAAATGCAACAGATGGAATGCAATTGTCAAAGGTTCCTGACATCTTAAATACGGTGAGACATTCTAATGCCATTCATGTTAGCAAGATTGTTTAATAATTATTCTAATCTTGCATCTTATAGTTAAGTGTCATCATGTACCATTTCTAATGATAAATTATGATGTTTTTTTCATTAGCTATGTTTGTCGTCAGTAAATAAATCAGAAAGAATATGAGCTCTGACTCTTTTAAGGAAAGATGTGCAAGTCACCTGATTTGAAAGTTTGAAGCTCGAATCACTGCACGCCCACTTAGACAGGGCTAATACTCTGTGAATAATATGTGAATTATTCGGTGTCTACTTTGTTTCGAGTGTGTGGAAACTGTAGCTGCTATGAGCTTTTCCATTTTGCATAGTGACAACATATATAGCTATGATCATATAAATTTATATTCTTGTCGTTCTTGTATTCAAGCTCGAGCCTCTATCCTATAGAAGAATGAATTTCGAAGAATTCTGCGCTGCTGCAATCAGCCCCTATCATCTAGAAGCTTTGGAAGGATGGGAGCAAATTGCCAGTATAGCATTCGAACACTTCGAGCAGGAGGGGAATAGAGTCATCACTATTCAAGAACTGGCTCAGGTGTTTATATAAAACCTGTCCTATAAAAGAAAATTCTATCGTAGTGAAATCTTTACAATCTCTTGGATTTTTCGCCGACTGAGGCTACAACTGCTAATTGTTTTGTTCAGGAAATGAACCTCGCCCCAGCGGCTTTTCCTATCATGCAAGACTGGATCAGAAGCTCAGATAGCAAGCTAAGCTTTCTTGGATACACCAAATACTTGCATGGTGTGACAGTAAGAAACTCCAACATGAGGATTCACCAATAATATCATCTATTAACTTCTCACTTATGTAACTGTTTACCACATGAGTTCATATCTTTTCTCCCTATACATATACAAGGCTAGCAATTTTCATAGTGTCCTCTTTCTTTTGCTTTTTCATTTTTGTTCTTTCCTTTCTTTTGTTAGTATCGTTTCTCGTTGTAGAGAAGGCATATATATATAACTTGTTATTTATGTAATTGTTTGCCGCAGGAGTTAATATCTTCTCTTAGTGCATATATACAAGCCAGCAATTTTCATGGTCCCTTTTCTTTTGCTTTCTTTTGTTAGTATCGATCCTTTTCATTTCTTATATTTTTTTAGCAAGAAAAATAAACAAGTATATAAACATTCTTCCGTTTTCTTTTACAATCACCCAAGTTTGCCTTCCTACAAAATCCGACTAAAATATCTGAGTCAGATCAGGGTACCCTCTGGTTATATCACCCACATTTTCTGCAATATGATATTGCTACGCAATCAGTCAAATTTAAGGTCATAATCAGTGCAATAAGTACTGTTTTGACATTAGGGATGTCAGTTAGGTTTATGTCTCTCTCTCTCTCTGTCTCTCGTCTTTTGAAGAACAAACAAATGTCTCATGCTGATGTATTGTAGCATCACCAATATTCTTATACAATAACAACATTTCTATAAAATTGTAGCCGATTCCTATTTTTAAAAAAATTTGTAGCCAGTACTGTATCTTCTGAAAAATCAACATCTCTCAGAAAATAAAAGGAAACGAAATATTATATAATATATGTAAGATAGTTCATAAAATTACCAAATTGGTAAGCAGGGCCTTAATAAAATAACATAATGTCGCCGGAGGTTTTTTAAATACCTTATTGGTAAAGAGGGTCTACTTTAAATACCAGTTTGATAATTTAGCCTATAATTAAGTTGGGAGAGAATCTTATGCATACCCTTGTCTACCTGTGAGAGAGAGAGAGAGAGTTTATTGTAATATTTATTTTTAACTCATTAAATAAAAACCTTAGAAAAATCCTAGTCATAACCCACAACGTGACTAATAACAGTACCTCCTAATTGATAAAATGGGACTTTGCGCCTTTTTATTTTTCTTACTTTTTTTTTGGGACTTTTCCCCATGTTTGTCTTTAAGCATTCTCCTCAACTCGGTAGGAGGGGAAGAGAAAATCTGGAACTCTGATATGTATTGTCATAATAAGTTTAATAGGTGCATTAATTAGATTTTTTTATTATTATTATATTCATTTGGTAATTTGATCAATCCTTAGGTAATTATTAATTGGGTACTATATGTGTCATTATATTCAGCAACCTCATAGAGAGCCACAGTTATAAAGCGATGAGGCTGATTGACATTATAGGCGTTGTTAGGTCCACGTCTCACCTAATCTAAAGTGTTTGTTTCAAATCTTTACACATACACCGCAAACAGTATTATCTTAGTAAATGTGCCTCTCTACAATTAATATTTATACTTCATTATTAAAATGTGATGCCACGATATTTTAAAGTCAATTTAGATACGGGGCCCGTAGAGCTCTGTTTTCCTTGGCCACACTTGTTAATGCGATGCATTACCCCCCCACAATTATTCTCCTCATCAAAAAGTAAACGATATTGTTTTGTATAGTTTTTGTATACGCAAAGTTAGGGTGCGGACCTAAGACAAACAAATACTTTTTGATTCAAGAAATTAGGGTTAGTGATTGTACAAAAAAGTGAATACATAGAATAGGTGACTTAGTTAAACATATTCAACTGGACCAATAAGTATAAAACAAAATGCTACAGAGACTTTGTTGAATAGCTAGTAAAGAGATGAGGTTGGATAACGAATAGATTAATCGGATTCAAACTCTACCTACCATTTTATTATTTGGATTGACAAATAATGAGGACAAAAAAAAAAAAGGGAAAAAGAAATTAATTCTTCCCGTGGGCCCGTGGCCCATTTTCCTTCTTCAAAGGAAAAGGTGATAAGAACAATTTAAGCAACCAATTACACGAGTCATAAATACTTCGTTGCTGACCATTGAGCCAATCCCAATACATGCATCCAACACCACGGAATAATAAACGTCCCCCTCGCCAAGGAATTTAGATGGTATAAGTCGCAATCTTCTCTTGTAAAATATTGTGAAATTAAGCTTCTCTTATTTGTAAAAAGCCAGAAGAAATTTCAAATGAGAAAGCATAGAGGGTACTCTTCCATAGAGTAGGAATCCAATTAATGCTGCAGGCATGTATCTTACATGAGTATAAAAAACATACTTTCGTATTTAGAACATACCTTTGCTTTCAATTTACAAACATCTGGATTTTGTTTTTTAAATCTTTTTTACACGTAGGGGACCTAACAACAGAAAAGAAAATAATAAAAAAGTGTATGTATATATATATATATGTGTGTGTGTGTATTGTTTGTAACCTTTCATATTGAAGTTTTTATTATTTTTTGTGGCAGAAAATAACAGGGCTTATGTATAGGGTTGCTTTCTTGCTTTGCTTCCTCATAAGGTAATTTGATCTAAAGAACATAACGCTGATGGTGCCTTCACAACACACTTTTAATAATTTCAAGTCACCCCAACCCCAAACGCTCCCATGATGTTCCTTATCTCCTAACACAAGACATATTCTTTAATAAATATTGATATTAATAATATATATAAAGAAAAAGAAAATAATGTGTATGAGATGGGACGCTCATTTTATTAAATAAGTCATCAAGAGATGGATATATGTACGTGGTTAGACTCAACCTCCTTGTAGCATCAAAAGTTGTGGACATTATCACACCTATCTCTTAGTAGCTCATTTTGTTAAATGAGCTATCACCTTACAATCATCATATGCACATAAATTTTATGTATATATTATTTTGGGATTTTATCATACTACAAAAATTTTGTTAATTCTATACTAGACAGTCAAACTTTCATAACTTTGAATTAGACCCTAAATACATTTAGTTATTGTAAATAACACCCTCGTACTATTGAATTACATACCAAAATCTATTAATTTATTTTAAATAACACCCCTTTTGGAACAATTATGTAAAGAGTTGGAGGTCTAATATAGAATTAACAAAGATTTAAGAGTCTATTCCCCTGTCTATTTATATTCCCATTTATTTTACATCTGAATGGCCAATTAATCTATAGTAGAATGTTCCTCTTCCTCGCGCACCCATTGGAATTGGATCCTCAGTTATAGGATCCAATTATATCTAAGAAACTTCAATATTAGGATAAACTTATTCCCTCCCCTCTTCGAAAGCCACGTCTTAAAATATTAAATTTATTCAATTAATTTCTTGGTTAGTTAGCTAAATTTGATATGCTTATCATTTTCCAAGGAGAAGCAAATTAAGGCAGAATTGAATTTTATTAACAACATCACGGCCACGGCCATCAGCACCACAAATAATTAACAACAAAACTTGTGAAATTAACAAAACAAAACAAATTAAATAAAAATAAAAAGGAATCAATATTTTCTTTTTCTTAAATCTATGTATATCCAGATTTTAAAAAAACCAACATAAAATAAAGAGCTAGGCAAAATCTAATTTCAACATCTCCTTTTTTTCCCCTGTATTAACAGAGGACCGTCCCAGAATTAGGAGTATTTATATATAATTTCCGATGGATGGATGACAAACATGCATGCATACATGGTCATTTAACAGCTCTAAAGCAAGCGGGGAGATGGATGAGATGAAGACTGTTATGAAAGTGATGATGATGATGTCCTCCGACGCTGCTCTCTCTGTCGATCAAGCCCCGGACCTGACGAAAGTAATCGACACGGCAGGGGATGACGATGGCCCCCTCGTGGTGGAAGCCGTACTCCTCCTCCGCCTCCTTGAGCAGCCTGGCGAACAGCGGGTGGTTGAGGTACGCCACAGGCACAACGAACCTCTGCTGCTCCTCCTCCCCTTCCACCCCTACCTTTATCACTATGCACCCCTTCGGCGTTGTGGGCCCCGCTGTCGAACCGCCGCCGACAGAAGCTGAAGAGTTTTCCTTCTTGAGGTGAGGGAGGTGGAGGTGGAAGCTCATCGATCTTAATTACTAATTGATCTCCTCCTGCTGCTTCTTCTTCAAGAAGAGAAGAGAGATATCTAGAGAGCAGCTAGACTAATTAGTAGGCAGTGAAACAAAATAAGGTTCAAACAAATTAGGTAGCTAGACAAAGTAATTAGTTGTAGAGAGAGAGAGAGAGCAGTACGTACACAGGTTAATCTAGAGAGAGAAAGGCCACGGGTCGGAACTGGAGATGG
Organism: Asparagus setaceus; assembly: GCA_012295165.1. NCBI lineage: Eukaryota > Viridiplantae > Streptophyta > Magnoliopsida > Asparagales > Asparagaceae > Asparagus > Asparagus setaceus. Next base: position 81,625,695 of record CM022704.1, on the reverse strand, counting down.
CCAAGTGGAAGAGAGTGAGGGAGGAGTCGCGGAGAGAGCTGGGGATGTTGGACATTATCTATCGACCTCAACGCCCTAGCTCGCTCCACCTACACTACAAAACATACCCCCATTAGCTACCTACCTAGCTCTACACCCTTTCTTAGAGGTACAGAGACACAAACGCTATTCTTGGAGATAAATATGTATATATATAGAGAGAGAATGACAGAGACCAAAAATTTTGGGTGGGGGTGTAAAAGAGAGAGGCTACCTCTCCCTATTTATACAAACGAACGACTCTGCTTGTGTGCTCACAACACACCATAGTTTATCAATATATATCAGCAATGCTCTTATAAACTTAAGTTGATAGGGAGGAGTGTCCATCAACTTTATATCCATTGATCTTGTCTTGAGATCCGTGAAATCAAGATGCACACAAATCTCAAAGTGGGCTTTATATCTTTCACGGATCCCAAGGCAACATCAATGGATAGAAAAGTTGGTGGATGACTATTCCCTATCAACTTAAGTTTATAGGAGCATTGCTCAATATATATATATAATAAGCCATAAAGCAATATAGGTACCGATATAAGTATATTTTACCCTCTAATCAATCCTTTCTGCGCTACACTATTAATTACTAGTTATGACAGTTATTTTAGTCTTTGATTTTCAGATATCTAAGTCATTTTTCCTACCATTGAACCTGTTTTCCACTTTCTGTCATTTTATATCATTATATCTATATCAATCATATCAAAATTTAACAATTGTCTCATTAAATTATTCCTTGTTGAAAATAAATTGACAATTTTGATTTATAGATTTTCTCTGTGCTTTTAATTATACAAATAATATTTTATTATAGAAAAATAGTTTTAAATTTTATAAGATATGTGACATGTAAGTGCTACCATAAACAAATGAGGGTATTTATATAAGTAAATGTTTTAAAACTTTAACCTATGTAATTGTTTCCAAGAACAAGTGAGTTAAAACTTTAACCTCTATAAGTGTTGCCAAACACAAGTGAAAGTATGTAAGTGCAACACAGTTGAAACTATAGGGTATTTAAGTGCAACTAAGTCTTTTTTTTTCATGAGGGGTTTCTTAATGAAGCGAATTAGCTGAAAAATCAACGGCAAACGTTGAAGAGGGGGAACCCCCTGTTTGTATCTCTCCTTAAAACGACAGACACAGCGGGTCGCTAGCTCTAGAAAATCCCTAGCGGTTTCACAGTGCTCTCGGAGTCTCTTTTAGCTCATGATCTAGAACCACACACTAACACGAGTGTAACAGAGAACAGGCACGTGCCAAGATGGAGGTGAGGTGTGGCACGTGTGGGGGAGACATCCGGTGGCAGGTCTGGAACATGCTCAACGCGTCGTTTCCTTCTTGTTCCTGTTTCGTGAAGCACAAGTGGGACTTTGGCCAGTTTCTGTGACATGAAGCCCTTTCCTTCTTTTTATTTGTAGTTTTCCAAATTAAACTAGCACAAACGAATATTTCATATGATCTTAAATTTGTTTTCCTCCTCTCCATGGAAAAATTCCCACGATATCCTTTCCTCTTGATCTTATGGACGGCGTTAGATGTGTTATCTCCATCATAAAATTCACAAAATATCCTATTTGAAGATGTGATCATAACCAAATGTTGTTGTTGTTGTTGTTAAAATAGAATCCCAATAGTTAGGATAGATAATTGCAAGGTAATTGCTCAGATATTGGGCATAGCAAGAGCTTCGTGCACTGAGTAGCCCTTTTGATAAAAGATTTATTCGGAGTTTGATCAAACTTCTTACCTTCCACATCTAAGTTCTCATAATCACACCTCAAGGTTGGTATACAATCTCAAGTGAGGTAGGTCTAAAAAATTTAAGTGGAGTGTAATTAAAAAAAATGTCCTAATTAATTACGATTCACATGATTCAAAAGTTAATTTATTCCGTAATTTTGAAAAGCCTAAATATGTTCAAACTGGTTGGGCCGTATTGGCCCATAGGTCGTTGTTGCTAGGGTACCCTGACTAATTCTAGTCCAAAAAGGGCGACTTCAATCAAATTAGCCGAACATGAAGGTCTTATCGAACCTCAATATTGACTGTTTTAAAAATATATAAAAAACTACAGAAAAGCAGTTAATTTAGAATTGGGTTATTATTACGGTTCAAAATGTGCCTAGAAAAGATCAAAGCCAATCCAAGCATGCCAGCTAGATTCAGGGTTGAACTACGAAATCAATCCATCAAAATCAAAGTCGCAACTTGTGAACCAACTTCGTTTGTCCCGACACAACTTGCAATGTTAAAAAGATTCGTTTAGGACCACCAATCTACTATCTTAATTAACCCACGCAAGCATGAACCACTAGACTTGGGTTCATAATTAATTTGGACTAATTATTCAAATACTAGGTCCAATTAGACTCGATCTCGAGAAATATCCAACGGCGGGATGATGTATAGCTTCTAGAAATTGTTTGAGTGATCTCAGAGGTCCACTGGCTCAAGAGGTCTGAGAAAATCTCTTCAGATATAAACACTTAAATCCTCTTATTTTTTGTAATTTAATTGAAGAAACGGTACTTTTGTGAAGGATTATGATTTTTTCAGAAAAAAGGGATTTAAAATAAAGATAGGACATCACATGACAAATTAATTAACTAAAAGGAACAATTTGTAAAAACAATAAATTTACAAATTTCCTCAAGAATGACAAATTAATTACCATCAGAAAAAGGCTAAAAACAAGACTTTAACAACTTGCTATCCCTTTATTACAAGTTGATCGATACATAGCCACCAAATTGTGTCTCTTGAGTTTGACTGTGATCTCGCCGCACCAATATACATTTTACTTTAAGTAATTGTATGTATAAGAATGAAATATCGTTGTCTTGCCTTATCTTGTTACTAAAATTTTTACCCTTTCTCCATCAAAAAATAAAAGAAAAGAAAAAATTTACCCTTTCTTTTATATTTCGTTGCTTCATGTTGTTCTTGGGCCATACAATGTTTTGGGCTTTACCCCTGAGAGAAACATGAGATCACTCTTGGATTGTGTTTCATTTCCATTTGGGGCCGGGAGCCCAAATTCAAGACACAACACTATTTCATCTCCGTAGCAACTATACTTCATCATGTTATTATATTATAATATAAATATCCTGAAGTTTCCCATAAACCAGAGTATATAAAATTGAAGACGAATGAAATCATATAATAACTGATTAGTAATTATGATTCTTGATGAGGAAAACAGGAATTTCAATACACCAATAATATGCTTATATGCGTACCATCATCACCTAATCTAATTTAGGTACGTTCAGATGATGTACTTCCTGTTTTGCAACTTCTTAAAATGGGACTAGCTTCGACTCCAATCTCATTTTGAGAAGAAAAGTGTTTGCCTAAAACTAGGCCAAGACTCAAGATACGACAAGTTTTTCTAGGCCAAAAAATACCCTCTAAACTAGTTCATTTATGAATCAAAAGAATATTGGTTTATAAAATAACTAGTTTAGAATAAAACTGGGCTAGGCTGCAAAACACACCCCAAGGAACGAAAGTAATTAGGTTCCACTAATTACTACATCATGGGGGAGAAAAGAACAATTAATATTGGCAAAAGAAATACTTTTTCTTGAGACTATCTATAGCTACCTCAGGGATCTAATATCTCAGACCTCAGAAAAGTGTGATTCCCAAATTGCAGGCATCATTTACTTTGAATGTACTCTAGGGAGATAGAGAGCTTCACACAAATACATGTGTACCCCTGGGAAATCACAACTTATGTACTGTTTTATGTATTAAATATCAGTAACATGGAAAATATCGCATGGATATGGTTTATGAGAATTAAATGTGTATTAAAAGAATATTAACTCTTGGATCCATGTATAAATCACAAGATCTAATGATCCAATAGTTGAATATCCCTTTATGAGTGCAGATCCTATCAAAACACCCCATCACGTAGGTGTTCTGAACCATTAAGAGGGGCAGTGAAATATCCAAATAGTCTTCATTTGACGCACATTTAATGTCATTAACCGGATCCACTAGACACATGTTCATCAGAAATTAGTTTAATTTGAAAGACACCATAACTCAAGGCAGGTTAAGCAATAATTTTTGTAAGCTACGAGATAAAGATAATCTACACTTCACATCTAAAAACTAATCATGGTTATTGCTATAGGTTTCAAGAACAAGAAGGTTAATAGGAAAGAAAAAGAATATGAGAAAGTTAAAACACACTCTATTTACTGAACACTTATCAATTGGATCATGACTGTTGCCAGCTTGCCACAATTTAGTCCCAACTGATGAGCTTTTTGTTGTTCCGCAGGGTTGTCTACAGCCTAACACGATGTCTATACTACTTTTCCCTCTAGCTGACTAGGGATAATATATAGCCATGAGAAAACAAGTATGAAACCGAGGACTCTCTGATCATAAACTGAGGCATGAGATAAAAAGCTAAAAAGTTACCTAATCGGTGAACAAGTCAATGCAGCTGCTTGGCTTAAAGAAAAGTTGAGTCGATAATAATCCAATGATTTAGATTCAAACAGCATGACACAACGCGGTAGCTAATCAACCAAGTACAGGAATTTAGGGCAAAAGATATATAGAATGTTCTGTGTCACTTCCATTTATAAGCACAATCAAGAAAAGGGAGGGAAAATTAAAAACACTGCGAAAGGAAATAACATGAAGGGGCAAAAAAGAGCATTACGAATTTAATTTAGAGAAAGAGTGATCACCTGCATAACTTGATCAGATTGTGGCATACTTTTAATTATTAGGCCACTCTTGAAATTTTTTTTTCAAGCATAATGTTCTACATCTTAAATCGTCAAACTGAAGGAGGTATTAATTAGCAAGCTCAATTCGTGCTTAGAGTTATGACTTGATCATCCATCCATCGTTTCACAGAAGCAGCTGCAGCTAGACGCCTCCATGCAAGTTTCTAGTTTATTATTATCACCCCTCAATCCATCATGTGTAAAGTAACTATTTGATACTAACAATAAAAATTAAAACCCTAACCCTAGCAATGATCTAAATACAAAAACACTTGGCATCAGCCCTTATCCCTGAAGTAGTATATATGCACATGTTTATAATGATACAACTCGTACAACCAAACCCTAATGCTAACTATGATCTGAATGGTCCTTCCGTGTGTTTTCTTTTATAAAATCTGCCGTGCCTCTCAACTTGAAGAGATAATGACAAATACATATATAATGCAAACTAGTACTAGTACTGGTTGTTAATTTCACTAGAAATGACAGGAGAACTAAAACTAGATGGAGCTAATTAGTAGACTTTTTTGATATTGTTATACGTTAACCACAGAAATAAACGGAAAGTACCATTCACATTAATTGTCTTCTCCATGCTAATTAGCGCCACATACAGATCTAAGAACTAAAAGGGCACAACAACCAAAGTTGAGTTTTCATAGGGAACAGTATCAGCTTGCTTACAAATAAAGTAAAGGAACAATGTATCAGAGAGAAAGAAACGCTTGATGGGGATTCAGATTTGTGATTTTCGACAAAAAGATGTCAGTACCAAGAGAAATGTTTGATATATGGTTCATTATTTATATTATTAATACAATAGTAAAATAGCAAGATGCTTGAATATATCAAGAAGCCAAGAATATTGTTTATGCTTCCCTAGACTAGTATGTTATAACATTAAACAACCTATTCCTCCATCCATCATCAATGCAGGCCGCAGCTAATTAAAAGTTATGGAGAGCAGCTGTGAGAGAAAGAAATATAGAGCATATATATATGTGTGTGTATGTGTGTGTGTGAAGAATCCCAACAAGCACAAGAGTTGAGATTCTAAAATCACACACTTAAAAGATTTGTTATTTCCAATAGACCTGTTATATATTAAAAAAGTTTAGCTAGATTCAACAATTCCAAAAAGTACTGAACCAAAGTATTAATCATCATCATCAAATGACATTATAATTTATGAAAGATGAGAGATAAGAGAAGTATAGATCTAAGATATTGCATGAAAATTCAAGAGGACTCAAGTGTTCAATTGATTGTATAATTAGAATTACCATGGATCATATATAAACCAATAGAACATAAATAATCTAAAAAAGAAGAAGAAGAAGAAACAAAATAAATAGAGAATTGGTTGTTTAATGATAAAACCCTGGTACAAGGCAGTATAATGATGAAAACAATAACCTCCTTTCCTCCTTTCTGGTGTCAGTAGTAGCATCTGATGGGATTAGAGATTCTGATACAGTTAAAAGGAAACCCTAATCATTACTCCAATCTGCTTAGCCCTTATAAATCCAAGTCATCGCAAATATCATCAATCACACAAATGGGTATCATGGATTCAACCATATTAAATTAAATGTTAGTAATAGCAGCAGAAATAATTAAACACAATCATAATAATGAATCAAACCCTAAAATAAAACCGTAGCAAGAGTAGATCTGAAGAGACTTACCATATATATATAAGATCTGAGAGAGAGAGAGAGAGAGAGAGAGAGAGAGAGAGAGAGAGAGAGAGAGATGACTGATCAAGATATAGAAGATGAAGGTGAAGGAAGCTGTGATTGAGGGGAATGAAGCCTGGTCCGAGATCTGATCACACATCACAGCTCAATCACTGAACAGATCTATGTACAATCGATCATCATCAATTAATGATGATAGATGGTAGATTCGAGCCTCGAGCCAGACAACATTCCCCTCAAAGAAAAAGCTCCCTCTCTTTCTTGTCTTCGCCTTGGCCTGCTAATGAATTTGTTTCTGAGTTCCTTTGTTGATAAATTTGGTGGTGCTCTTATTAAGAAGAAGAAAGAAAGAAAGGAAGAAGCAGCCCCCAAGAGATCCGGCTTCTTTCAAGGGTGTGTGTTGCAGAGACAAATATAAAAGAGATGGAGAAAGAGGGAGGTGATGATGAATGAAATGATTACAGTAGAGAGAGAGAGAGAGGGTCAACAAAAACAAAAGAAAGAGGACATGGGTGGGTAATTAAAGAGGGTAGCCTTAGTTTGCTAGGGCTTGGCTGAGAGGGTACTACTAAATCTACAGCATTTAATAGGGAGGGGATGGATTGGTGAGAGTCAGAAATCAATTCAATTTGATACTGCACTGTATAGAAGGAGATAGACCAAGTAAAAATAAAAATAAAAATAAATCAGAGAGCACTACAGCTGGGCTCAAAGTCTCAGAAATGACCACGATAACTCTTTTTATACCGGCTGGAAAATTTTACTGTCATCATCAAGTCAAGAATGTAATAACATAAGACGTCAGCCGTTGGATTGAATCACAAGGGCTGAGCTCATGAGTTGGAGAGAGGAATCGAAGAGGGGAGGAAACCCTAGCGAGCTGTTCTCTTTGGAAGTAACTTGAAGAGATGGGGGAGTTGTTGAGATGAACGCGCGTCCCAATAACAGAATGACTGACTCATTCACAAGCCTACCACTCTCTCTCCCTGCATTAACTAGTGTTTTTTGTTTGTTCTCACTTTTGAGCACCATTTTGTGTCGCATTAATTCACTCAGTTGTTAGGGTCTCCTAACTTCACACTAGCTGGGTATTCTGCTCAATGAATTGCGGATCGGATGCTTTCGAATACTTAATTTCCTATTCTTAAATTGGGTTTTCTTAAATTGGTGATTTCCTGTTCTCTTGGTCAGTCCCCTCCAAACTGAAGATTGAGAATTAAATAAAACAAATTAACAATTTTGGGAATCCTACGAAAAATCCTAGAAATGATATATCATATTATTAAAAAAATGAACCAAACAAGCTCAAATGAATGTAGAGGTTGGCAACAAGTTGGATTCAAAATCTAATCCTACTCCCCGATTTGAAGTAGATATTTAGGATCAACTTTAGAATAAAAAACCAATTAAATAAATCTTGAAGATAAAAGTATGTATGGATGGAGAGCAATCTACCCTAATCCAAATCCATTGTAGCCAGATTGGATATTTGGAAGGGCTACTTGTTTCTCCATGAAGTAGCTGAAGTAGAGGTGATTTCTGCCACTTCTGAGGAAAAAATATACTTGTTTCTCTAAAAAACCTACTTCCAGTACTTCCTAAGACGCTAATATGGCGCTATATGTCATCATCATAATCTCTTTAAGATTGAGTGCTTTAAAAAAAGCCCCCCATACGTTTTCAAAATTGTCAACTAATCCCCTATAGTGAAAATATTTTTTTCAGATTGACACTCTAGTTATTAAATAAAATCAAATCAAACAAATGTAAGCAAGTTAGTTAAATCCCTAAATTTGATTAACGTTAATGTTTTTTATTTTTTGCAATACCTTTAAAATTATTAAAAAGGACGTAAAAAATGAACTATGTCCACTACTGGCATTTTTGTGATCACTTGAGGGCGAATGATGTTCACATGTACGTACACAATTTGATCCAATGGTGTTAGTTTGGGGTTATCTGATGAAACATGTGGAAGGGGCTTAACTGTTAGTTCTAAAGTTTAGGTTGGGGTGTTTTGTGAAATTTACCCAAAAAACCAAACTTCAGGCTACGTAATTAGAAGCGTATATGTATGTTTGGGTAGAGTTTAAAACGCACAATGATGAATACTCGAAAATGATTAAAAATAACGAATAATCAATATTTCAGTCAGGTGTATTTTGCTTCTTCATATTTACATTATTATTTAATTGAATTTGGCAAATTTACATAATTTTTAGTGTACATAGGGGTATATGTGAGTCTTCATAGTTACTCAAATCATATGTGAGCCTTCTTAGAAGGGTATATTGCGAAATATACATATTCTATATTATCGGGTTATGATTATTACTGACTTCGAAGTTCTTTCTGTTCATTCATTTTTCTAATTTAATTTGCATGCTAATTTTTTTAAGTACATGACATGAACACTATAGTCTTAACCAAAATGAATTATGACATAGTCACCATTTTTTGCTTTCCCCCAGGATTTCACCCTCCAAGGTCAGTCAAAAGAACTTGTAATTCGTAACAATGTGTTACTACTTTATAGTAATGTACAAAAATGTATCAAGAACACAGCTAATTAAGCATCAAGTGCAACGAGCTTCGCAATTTTGTCTCTAGAATGAGTTCGAGACCTCAGCAAAGAACAGTACTCCGCTGTTTGGTCCCGGACTCTGAGTGCAGTGAATGAAATGACAAAGGCAAAAAGTTTAGCCAATGGACATATAATTAAACTATAGTATAATATAATATATACATCGTAGAGAAAGCCTAGAAGGCTGCATTTGAATTTGAAAAGATAGGGACATGTAGCGTGCTGATTTATCTGAGCCGTGATGTCAGAGGGAATTGACATTTACGTGTTGTTGTCTTGCGACCATCACCGTTGTTGTTGAAGACATATTCAAGATTTCAAGGTCCAATTTTATTTGTGTCGGTCCAATTTTTTTTCCCATATATTTCCAAATTGTAAATATTTTTTAATTTTGTTCATTGATTCAATATAATTGTTAATTTCACATCCAATATATTTTCCTTTTATGATTTAATTCCCAACCTAACTGCTAAGTTTTAACGGGATGGATAAATATATATATATATATTTACCTTGTTAATAAGAAATTTTGAATAATAGGAGTATACCCTAGTGTTGGGGGTATACTCCTGACACTTGTACCAATTGTTTTCTCTTTTGGAGTAGCAAGACGGCTGGAGCCTCATATTTTGGTGTTTCATCCTTATTCTCTAAATAAAATAAAATAAAAATTTAAAAATTGCATTGAGCATATAGAACACGCTTGGGTTTGGCCTATTGACCCAATCAAGTTGGACTGTGTCGACATCACTGATAATTTAAATCCAAATTTGACATATATAGGTTACGAAACTGAGAATACATATCTCATATACTACATAGAATTTTCTTGAAATATGTTTTCTTTTGTGTTGTCTTTCTGTTGCTTCGGCTGCTTGTGTATGAGCAAACATTTGCTTTAATTAGCTGCTTCTGTAAGAGAGAATATTATTATTTAATGCCCTTTAGGATTTGTTTCGTTAAACTCTACTTTTTTGTATGAATCCAACAGTTAAACACAGTTTTCACTAATTTTTTTTAAAAAACATTTTGATGTCATAAGATATATAATGACTTTAAACGCATTGAGATTATAGATACCATCTCATGTCACGTTTGCCTCGCACGCTCCAGCAAGAAGAGAAAGCGTGCACATGCATAGAATTTGGAAGTCCCCATCGATATTAATTGAGGGGGGGAGGTGGGGGTGCCTATAGTTTTATGAGCTGGCTACATAGAGTTGGAGTCAATTTGGTGTATTCAGATTGAGAAAAGTCCAGAAATTCCATCATGACATTAATAAGCTAGTCTACTAGTAGGTGCAGGTGTAGTGCTGTACATACATAGGATTCTGTACACGCGACGCTGCACGTATTTAGTTGTAGACTTTGAGATTACCAAAGTGGAAAAACTACTGCTTCTTAATTAATTAATTAATTAATTAATCTCAAGGACTCGTCACAAATTATTATTAATTGATCAACTACAGCAGTAGGGAATTAGAGTAGGAACAAGGTTTTGTTAGAGTTAAGCTGTTGTTTTTTTCCTTCTGTTTTCGTTGTTGAGATACGCGTTTCAATTAATAAACCTCAACAACTCCGACCTACTCACAATCCCTTCTCCTTGTTATTGTCGCTTTTTGGCTTAATTAATTACCTTTTCTTTTTTTTCTAGGGTTTGCATCATCTCATAAGCCTACCAATATTATTCGATCGATGGTACCTATAAGATTGAAAGCAAGAGAGTACTCATGCTTTCATTCAAAACTCGGAAACTATCAGCCAAGCACAAAGCAACATATTAGCTATACAGGAGCACATGCATACAAGACAGACATATCGCTCGCGTGCAGAGAGTGAAAAAAGAGCTGATGGAAGAATGGAAATTCCCCCCTTCCTAGATATTCAAATTAAAGATGCAGTACATCGTTTATCTTAAACTCTTTGCTGCTACACCAAAACTCAGAATTTACAATGAAAATCAAGGGTTGTTGTTTTACATTCTAACCGTCTACATATGCTTCATTATCAATTATAAAGTGATGTAATTAGAATATTATGTTAGCAATATTAGGGGTTAGCTGCCAATTGACCCCATTGCTAGCTATCTCCCAATTTAATTAAGATAGACTCCCAAAGTGAATTTTTTTTGACTCTTTTACCCTCAGAGAACGAGAAAATTATTTTTTTTTCTTTTCACAAATACAGCTCAAGAGGGTAAAAAAGATCTCATTTAGGGGGTCCATTAGCAATTGGGTGATAGTACATGATTGTCAAGGTCTATCCGCAGCAATGTAACAACATGGCCCGGTTCTATGAGCAATTGAGCAATAATACAGGGTGGTATATCGGCAAGTCACCCTAAACTATTAACAATGTATCTGTAACATTATAATCACTGCAGGCTACTTTTTTTTTTTTCATGAGAAGAGGGTACCTGCATGACGAAGAAAATCATATGGGTCCTAGTCCTTAAAAAACCATATCTAAAGGAAAACTAGATGATAGTGCGTTTTCCAATATCAATGTGATGGCTATTTCTGCAAAAAAAAAATGATATCAGTGCAATCAAACAAATGTTTGCTCCATAAACTTCAAATTTTCGGTAGAATACTTATCAGATCAGTGCAATCACGTACACATATGTTTACTCCATCAACTTTAGATTTTAGGTTGAATACATATCAAAATCTCATTATTTTCTCTATAATTTTCTATAGAAGACCCTCTATGGTCATTTTCTCTTCATCCAAGTAATTACCAGCTGGAGGTTGAATGCCTGCACCCAGTCTAGTTTTACTCTCTCTCTCTCTCTCTCAATTGTTTTGTCTGTTAAACATTGGGACCCACAACTCACCAACCAGCCTCTTGAGTAATTACTCTCTCTCTCTCTCTGCCTCTTGAGTAATTACTCTCTCTCTCTCTCTCTCTCTCTCTCTCTCTCTCTCTTTCTTATCTTCTTCTTCTTCTTCTTCTCATCACCACTGTAATCATTTCATTCATCATCAGCTCTCTCTCTCTCTCTGCTCGTGAGTGTAGCTAACATTTAAAAAGAAGCAGGTAGCTGATCCCGTGAAATTAGCCGGTCACGAAACAGATGAGGAAGCTATCTCTTTGAGGGGAATGTTGTCTGGCTCGTGGCTAGCTACTCATCATCATCATCTCATCACCATCCTCCCCCTCTTTCCTTCATCATGTAGATCTACTAAACAAAATATATAAATGAGCCGATTCAGTGCTTTTCAACTTTATATTTGGTGCTTTAATTAGAATGAGTGTATTATTGATGGATAGATCTCGGACCAGGCTTCATTCCCCCCAATATCCATAGCTTCCTTGCTCTACTAATATTAACCTCCTCCAACTGCATCATCATCATCCGTCTCATGGTAACTACCTTCTTTCTTTCTTCCTTTATTTTCTTTTTTATCTCCTCATAATGTGATCTAACTATAGCTTGTATGTTAAACTTTTTTTAATTTTGTTTTTATTATTAAGGATTTGATGCTTTGATTGAGGTATTCGGTGCAGATTGGTGTGATGATGAGGGGTTTTGACTCAAATCTGCTGCTGCTGCTGCTGACGACCACGACCATCATGATTCGGGAAAAAGGCCTTCATCATTACCTCTACAGGCAGCTTTTTTGCTTTCAGCTTCTTTTCTTTTTTACTAATTAATAATTTATTTTATTTTACTTCACCTTTCCTTCTGGTTTACAAAAGATACTTCATGCCCTTAATGTTTGCTTAATATTTATGGTCTTTAGATGGTAATCTATGATCCACTCCTCAATTCTTTTCTTAATTTCTACTTATTTTTTTAAGGGCGTTAATACTGATTATTTAATTAAGTATATATATATTACCATTTGTTATATATGCTCAAAATATCCATTGCTACTTACCATTTGTCACAAAATCAGAAACCACAATCTCTTTGTAATGCTAGATTCACACCGAATATAACTATAAAAGATTGTAGCTGTGATCTTGTTTGTTTCTTGTGATTATCTTCTAATGTGCTTGTGTTCTAATCAAAGAGGCTGTTATGTATGATTGCTTTTGGTGAAAAATCTATGATTTTCAAGTTAAATCTTGAGTATGGGAAATAATTGTATTTTTGGTATGCTGAGTTTAATATGATACTCTAATTTGGAATTCATTATTTCCGCTAGCTAGTTATTTTTGTTTAATAAATTTCTGGAATAGAATTTGGTCGTTAGGATGTCAAGATCCGGGTTTAAGTGATAGCATTGGTTACACAAACAAATTCCTCCTCCTTGATCTTCACGCTCTAAGTTTGTTTTTCTATCATGATACACCTTTATCATTGTTTTTTATAATCGAATAATTTTTTCAAGTAATAATGCTTTAGAAGACTGTATGTAGCCTGTAGACTAAATCCAGCAGCCTCATTCCAAGATATTCTCTTGATTTCTCTAATCTACGTTTCCAATTAGGGGCTGTTTGTTTCGCCTATCCCCAAAAAATTGAAAATTAAGACATCATGGAAATCACATTTCTTTGTTTTCTATAGATTTCTTTAAAGTAGTTGTTTTTTGTTTGTTTCACATAGAAAACATGGGTGTAGAAATATACCCCCTACATTTCCTCAATTTTATTTGTTTGGTTGGGGAGTTACAATTTAGAAAAGAAAATAACAAATAAACAATTTCCTTTGCTTGCAGTTCGTGCACGAATATTTAATGGCTAAATATTGGATTTCCACCCAATTTCAGAGCTTTGTGCTCTGAAATTATACCCAACAAAAGTCATGTGGCGTGTGATTTCAGCACCCATTTCCCAAATGCAAAGGTTGAAACAAACACCCCAAAAAGAAATGTATCAACATCAAAGCTGATGTGGACAACTCCTTATTTCCAAAATATGTGATTTCTATGGGTTTTTTGCTGACCCAAACAGGCCCTTAATCAAATTGTAAATATTATTCAATCTAGTTAACCGGGACGATATGTTTTCCATATATTTACTCCAGGTTTTGTATTTTTGCAACTTCACAATTTGTCTCCAAAGCATACACTCCCGATCCCATCAGAACCAGTCGCATGTGGCAACCGGCTCTAAGCCCTCAAATGGGGGGCGAAATTACAATTTTGCCCCCCTATTTTACCCATCGAAGGGCTCAGAACCGGGTTCCACATGCGACCAGTTCTAATAGAAACCGTACTCCAAAGCGTAGTTAAATTTTACATGGATAGAAATTTGAGCATTACTTTTAGTATAAAATTAGCAAGAGGAAATGAATAACATTAAAGAAGAAAAAATTGTGGATGAAATCAAGAGTTTTTTTCTCCTTCCGTTTTCCTCTAGCCATCTCTATCTATTTAGGGGGTGTTTGTTTCAAAAAATTTTTGGGATTACAAGTTTATGGATTTGGAAGTGGGGTGTTTTTGATTTTTTGGATTCCATAACTTTATTTGTTTCAAAGCAAATTTTGAGATGTTTTAGCATTTGAGATCCCAAAATAATAAAATACCAATATTTTGAGAGGTTTTAGCATTTGTAAAATCCTCTCTTCAAGAAGGATTTCAAGAGGATTTCACAAATGCTAAAACCTCTCAAAATATATTGGTATTTTATTATTTTGAATCTCAAATGCTAAAACATCTCAAAATTTGCTTTGAAACAAATAAAGTTATGGAATCCAAAAATCAAAACAACCCACTTCCAAATCCATAAACTTGTAATCCCAAAGTTTTTGAAACAAACACCCCTTAGTGGGTCTCTAGATTATTATGTTTTTGGAAACGAAAATTGGGCATATACATAGTATAGCAATTTCTCTTTCCTAACTCAATTCAAAAAGAATTCCAGTCTTCCTTCTCTATGGTTTAAGTTGAATAGGAAGGATGACCAGAGAGTACACGAGAAAACTCAGATAAGAAAGAGAGTATATTCTCATGTAAGCTAGGTTCCATGCTATGAGAAATTAAATAAGCAAATAATCTGAATCAGTAAACTGAAAAAAGAAAAAGAAAGAAAAGAAAAAGAAAAAAAAGAAAAAAAACACAAAAGAATGAAAGAGCAATTAGAATTGCGTAATTGACACGTTTCAAGCCCCATACGAACGTCACAGTATCCCATCCATCTCCCATCAATCACCGACACTACTACTCCTTCCCTTCACATCCTCTCCAATTTTTACCCTTTTCTTCTCTCTCTCTCTCTCTCCCTTTTTTTTTATTTATTTTTTTACACTCCCTTTCTCTAACTTTATATATACTACGTATATGTACCATTTCAAATGTATTTACTCTTTACGTGAAGAAATCTTGTTACAATCTACAAATGAGCGCTACCACTTTTTTCTTCAGAAAAGAGGAAATAAACTCATTTACTAGCCCAAATGTACAATAAGAAAGTAAGTTACTAATGTAATCTCTCTGACTTTTGTAATTCAACTTTAAATTATTATTATTTTTGGCGAATTTGGGTTGATTTGAGGGTGAACAGTGTGAACAGTGCATTAAAGTTGGAAACTCCTTTTTGGAATGAAGTGTTCAGAATTGACCCTAGGGGTCCCCCCGGGATATAAGACTTTTCACAAATTTGAAAACATTCTCGTTGAAAAGTTTTCTTTTTAAAAGTGTGATGATTTGAGTTTGAAATGGTCACTACTTCTTTCACTCCTCCAAAGCGCAGGGAAAGAAAAGCCGCTACTATCCTATCCTTTGGTTGTGAAAGTTGTGCTCTAATTAAACAGGGCTTTGTTATTGATGTGATAATGGACCAAGTTAAGCTCATGGGCCATTGGGGATTGAGTTTGACTTGTCCATTTACTGAATCGAGAAAAAAAAGAGGAAAATGTCCTTTGAGAGTGGTTAGTAAGATTAGACCAGCTTATTTGGGTCACAGTGCAGGTTTTGGGGAACGGTGAAATTAAGGCCGGAGACCAGGGCTTTAGCTTTTCAGACTACTACTGCATACTACTGTGAGCTTTTGGTACCCTCCTTGGTTTCCTACAAAAGTACTGCAACAAACTATTTATTGACAAGTATGTTCATTCAGGCCCAGAGCAAACGGGGCCCAGTAGGTCCAGTCCGCGGGTCCTTGTATAGGCCCATCTTAGCCCAACACTGCCATAGAGGACTGGGCTCACGAGCTATTGACCCCCTTGCTTTCTCTTTTCCCTCTCTCTCTCTCTCTCTCTCTCATTTCATTTTTTTTGGAATATACTCAAGGTTGGGTGCTTCTATTTGAAATTTATGACGCATGGGTTGTGTCAGGGATGATTATGGATTGAAGCGGTCCAAGAGGCATACAACCCAAACCCAAACAAGCCTAAAATGAATGTTGGGCTATTAAGGCCCATTTACAATTGGAGCCGCCGGACCTAGGATTGACCATGAAGGCTCTCTTTAAGCATCACCTTAAATATCCATATTTTCCCATTATATAATAATCCGAAGGTTCAATCTTACCATTAATCTCATGTAAGTCTGTTAATCACTTCGAAGTATGATGTAATGAAAAATAACCTTAACATAGTACCAGAGCAAACTAGATCCAAATCTCATCAATCATACAAAAATAGATACTCATCAATGTAACTAGAGACCAATATTGTCTCAATAAATAATAGCCTGGTTAAAATATATTTATTATATTTATCGTCAAGTCCAGATGATTTTTGTACCTGTTTGCCACCTTTACACGATTTAAAAACCAAAAAGACGTCGAAGTATTTTTAAATTCTAAAGTGATAAATAAGGTCTATTTTAAATACCAAATTTGGTAGTTTAGCCATTATGAAGCGTAGGCATAAACTAAAATGGGCTGAGATTTAGACTGGTGATGTAATGGGCCTATAGAAGGTATGAGAGCAAAGGCTGCATTTCTGAGTTGTAGGGATAAAACCAAAAGATGGCTGATCCATAGCCATACTAGTGCAATTGGAGCAGCGGCAGGCGCCCTCAATCTTCATTCATGCATTCATTTCGATGGTAAGCAGTTAATATGTGATACAAGTGGTACATGCTCTCAATAAATCAGTAGTAATTTGTGACCAGTGAACAACCATCATCTACACATGGCTTTGCTATCCTTGGAAGAAGGACCACTTTCATGCCCTTTAAATTCCAAAACTATGTACCAGCCTTTCTCAATGACAATCTATAAATACAATCCAACAAAGAAATTATTTTCTCATTTTCTTCAAAAGGAAAAAAAAAGAAAGAAAGGATAAGGTCACTAATTTTACGTTAAAAAGAGGATGAGTATGCAAGAGTAGAGGAGGAAGTTTTGTTTAAAAGAAAATCACTTAAAAATTTTATATTCTAACTCAGATAGTAATGAATCTCACGAAAAACGATGTGCCGTAAGAATGGAATGCTTCAAAATTAGGTTGTCTAACTCAAACATGATTCAATTATTTAATTTTCCTTTCCATTTTTTCTATTAGATTTAAATTAGTTATAATATGAGCATATGACATGCACACAGGCATCGCCGTGCCCATAGCCTTAGACGTTTAACATCAATAAATACCCACGTGCCAATTCAAGACCCAATAGTGTAATACACAAAGATTCATAAGAACTGTAATTGTGTTAGAATTATTATATTAAATTGATAAAATTATATTTAACTTAATTCTAAATGACCACATGAATTCCAGTATATCACGTAGCATAGAGACATGATAAGGGTGCGTAATGTAAGTAGAATTTCTTTTTCCTAATACCTTCACTTGTTCTGTTATTTATATATTTATTATCCCCCTCCCCTTGTATGTCTGCTCTCTCTCCATCTGAATCTCTGACTCGATGGAGATTACGAAGACAACTATCCTCGTTCTAGCAATACTACAATTCTCCCTCTTCTCCATCTCCGAGAGCCAAAGCAACAGGCGCGGCCAATGGAAGCTCCTGAAGCGCAGCCTCGGCATCTCAGCAATGCACATGCAACTCCTACCCGACGGCAAAATCGTCGCCTTTGACCGCACCGAGGCTGGTCCTTCCAACATCTCCCTCCCCTCCGGCAAGTGCCTCCGCCTCTCCAACCGCACCGATTGCACCGCCCACTCCGTCAAGTTCGACCCCTCCGACTGCCGTGACGTCCGCCCTCTCACGGTCACCACCGAAACATGGTGCTCCTCAGGCGCGTTATTATCCAACGGTAACATAATCCCAACACGTAATGTAAGATGCAAATCTACATTGTGTATGTAAATTTTGTACCGCGTTGTTATAGGTACTCTGATTCAGACCGGGGGATACGATGCAGGCGATCACGCTGTCCGCTACTTCTCGTCCTGCGATCATTGCGACTGGATTGAGCATTCACAGGGCCTGGCGATGCGGCGGTGGTACGCGACTAATCAAATTCTACCGGATGAGAGGGTTATAGTAATTGGCGGCAGAAAACAGTTCAATTATGAGTTCGTTCCAAAGTATTCGAGCTCTGATTATCAAGTCTTCGAACTGCCGTTTCTTATACAGACGACTGATTTGTGGGAGAATAACTTGTATCCCTTTGTTCATCTATCGACCGACGGCAACCTGTTCATATTTGCCAACACGAAAGCAATTCTATTTGATTACATAAACAACAAAGTTGTAAGGCCATATCCTGAAATGCCTGGGGGAATCGCACGCAATTATCCAAGTACAGGCTCATCGGTCCTCCTCCCTCTTATACTCGACCACACAAGCACGAATCTTAAAGCTGAGGTCATGGTCTGCGGCGGAGCAGAGAAGGCGTCGTTCCCAAACACTCGTAACGGAACTCACCTACCCGCATCGAGCTCTTGCGGCCGACTAGTGATTACTGACGAGTCGCCAGAGTGGGAAATGGAGGAAATGCCGATGCCTCGAACAATGGGTGACATGATTTTGTTGCCAACAGGTGATGTTCTGATAGTCAACGGGGCAGCCAAAGGCACTGCCGGTTGGGGAAACGCTAGAGACCCTGTGAAGAGTCCTCTTTTGTATAGGACCGGTCTAATTGGGAATAATAGCCGAACGTTCGAGGTCATGAGCTCTTCGCCAGTACCTCGGCTCTACCACTCTACGGCTCATCTGATACCGGATGGTCGAGTTTTAGTCGGGGGAAGCAATCCAAACATTAGATATGAATTTAAAGATGTTATGTTTCCTACTGAGTTGAGCTTGGAAGCGTTCTTACCTCCGTATTTAAGCTCTAAAGTAAATAGGCCAAATATTAAGGGAGTAGAGCCACGAGAGAGTGTTATCTATGGACAAAGACTGAGTATTAGTTTTGTGTTGAAGAATAATTGTACAGATGTGGCTGTTACAATGGTGGCTCCTTCGTTTACGACGCACTCGTTCTCGATGAATCAGAGACTACTGGCGTTGGACGTGGAGGCGTTGAGTCAGACCGACGGCGGCGGTGGATTTAAGGTGGAGGCCTCGGCTCCGGCTAGTGCGGTTTTGGCGCCGCCGGGGTATTACATGTTGTTTGTGGTGCATGATGGAGTACCCAGCGGGGGGAAATGGGTGCACATTGGTCAATGAGAGGGTTGCTAATTGGATGATATCACGTTTGATTGTTTTGTTTAAGACGTTAGCTGAGATTATATTTTGTTACATTTAATTTGTTATTGAACGTTGTTTTGTCCCTAATTCGATGGGATTCCGGTGAAAAGCCAGATTATTGATATATGATCAATTGAAAATATCTGCACAGAAAGGAAAAAAAGAAAGATCGAGGAAGATGAGAATGACATTCGGATCTACTATCATGATTCATAATAGGGTTCTGGTCCTTTATTACGTGACACATGAGGGATTGAAGGAAATAACTAGTTTATCTAGTTATAAAACAAAATAATGTGGATTAAAAATTCTTCATTATTATTATTGTATATATAAGCATGACAGCATGACATCCATCCAATGCTAGTATCCCTGTGTCGGCAGTCATAACTTAAAAGCTATACAGCAGTACCCAAGTGGTAGCTTGAGAGTAAGAGTGCAGGGAGCTATTGACTACCAATGCCAACAACCCTATAATAATTAGTATCTAACCAACCAATTCATATATATATATATATATATATATATATATATATATATATATATATATATATATATATATAGAGAGAGGTTTGCTACAATCCACTTAAGTGGATATAGCAATTCATCCACTCAACTTTTAGCCACTCATCTTCTAGAGATTTGTAGTAGGAACAAATAAAAATTGAACTCATATGTTTCATGGATCCCAAGGAAATCCAAGGGGAAAACTTAGGAGGATAAGTTGCTATATCCACTTAAGTGGATTGTAGTCAACTACTATATATATATATAGAGAGAGGTTTGCTACAATCCACTTAAGTGGATTGTAGTCAACTACTATATATATATATATATATATATATATATATATATATATATATATATATATATATATATATATATATATATATATATATATATATATATATATAGAGAGGTTTGCTACAATCCACTTAAGTGGATATAGCAATTCATCCACTCAACTTTTAGCCACTCATCTTCTAGAGATTTGTAGTAGGAACAAATAAAAATTGAACTCATATGTTTCATGGATCCCAAGGAAATCCAGGGAAAACTTAGGAGGATAAGTTGCTATATCCACTTAAGTGGATTGTAGTCAACTACTATATATATATATAAATAATGAGTATGAGGTGACAGCTCATTTTGCTAAATGAGCTACTAAGAAGTGGTGAGGTTCACATCTTTGATGTGACTAGCAAAGTGGGCCTCACCACATGGCTATTTTTAGTAGCTCATTTGTAAAATGAGTCGCTATATCATATACATTATTTTCATATATATATATATATATATATATATATATATATATATATATATATATATATATATATATATATATATATATATATATAGAGTAAAGCTCTATAAACTTAAGTTTATAGGGAATAATCATACACCAACTTTTCTATTCATTGATGTTACCTTGGGATCCATGAAAGATATGAAGCTCATTTTAAGATTTGTGCACCTCTTGATGGCACAAATCTAAAGGCAACATTAATGGACAAAAAGTTGGTATATACTATTCCCTATCAACTTAAGTTTATAGAGCTTTTCTATATATATATATATATATATATATATATATATATATATATATAGAGAGAGAGAGAGAGAGAGAGAGAGAGGTGTCCTGCTAAGCTTAGTAAAGGGAGACTAATACAAGTGGGAGGTGCATTTACTTATATCCCCACCACCAAAACAAGCCTCGACCACTCATGCACTTACTTCTTCATCATCATCTAGGTACAGAAAATGTCAGGGTTTCTTTCATTGATTTACTGCCCCATTTTGGAAGAAAAATTCTATGCTCTCTTCCGTTTCCTCGTCCATGTGATCAGTAGCTAGGGAGAAGAAAACACAAGGAAACCACACAGCAACATTATCACGCTTCAGTGTATGTGTTTATGTCTGAAAGGTAATTTGTGAGTAGGGCGACACTAAGGGGGCGTTTGGTTTCTTGCGACTATAGTTGCAATGCAAGTGTCACTTACTTGCAACTGAGACGTTGCAACTTTTCTTACATGCAACTACAATTGCAATTGTTTGGTTCAAAATTTAAATTTTGCAAGTTGCAATGACAGCTGTTTGATTTTGCTTGTAACTTTAAATATGCAATTTATTTTTTACCATTAATAAATTATTAAAGCTATTAATTCTTTTCGCATTTTACAATATTTATTTTTTTAAAAATAATGGTTATTATAATTAAGTAAATTGACTTCTAAATTTTAAAAATTTTCATAAGATAATATTTTTAAAATAATATAAATTATTTTAAAATAATATATTTTAAAATAAAATAATTTTGGTAAATAATAATTTTTAGTAAAATGTAGTTTTGTAAATGAATTTCATTAAAAAGAATTCTTTTTCTTTTTAAAATAAAGTATTTCTTGAAAAATTATTATTGACATTTTAAAATAATATTTTAACAAAGTATAATAGTATTAAAGGAAAATTTTATTTTTAGAAAAGTTATACTTTTCAATTTATTTTCAAAATAATATATTTTTCAAATTAGTTTTTCAAGAAATTTTCTAAAATTAATATTACTTCAAAAATAGTTTTTAATAAATATTATTTTAGAAAATAATAGTTTTATACAAATAATATAATAATTAAAAATTATATATTATTTTAGAAAATTATATATTATTTTAAAATAATATATTATTTTAAAATTAATATATTATTTTGAAAAATTATATCTTATTTTAAAATATAAAATAATATATTACTTTAAATATAATATAATATTAAATAATATATTATTTTAAAAATTATTTTAAAATAATAATATGTTTTAGAGAAATAATATATTTTAAAATATAATATTTTTCAAAAATCTTCCTTAGAAAATAATAATTTTAAAATATAATATTTTATTAAAAATATTTAAAATAATGTTTTTAAAAGAATAATATTTTTATTTTTTCAAAATAATAATATTTTTCAAATAATTATATTTTAAAAATATATTGTTATTAAAAAATTATCTTATAAAAATGTTTTTAAGATATTATTTTCAGAAATTTTTTAAATAACTTTATTTTTAAAAACTTTTTAAAGAAATTATAATAATAATAATTTTAAAATATTATTTTAAATCTTTAATGAATTTTTTTTTGAAATATTAAGTAATGATTTTGATTTTTAGTAAATTTGGGTCAGTTGTAACTGTGACTTGCGGCCATTTTTGACGTAAGTCATATGTTGCAACTAAGGGCTATTTTGCAACTGTGAGTTGCAACAAAACAAACGCTTGTAACTGGGCAAATTTGACCCAGTTGCATGCAACTGAAGTTGCAACCACTCCAGTTGCAAGCTACCAAACGCCCCGTAAGGAGATTAGGGGTCCTTGATCTCCTGTCAGGTTTGATACTCGTGTGCCCCATGACCACAAGGTAAAGGGCCTTGTGTTCTACCAGTATCATAGCAAATTTCTACAGGTTCATAACCGAGCAAATTTCTACGGATCCAGGATTTAATTGTGGTTATAATTTTAGAATTAATTATGAAAACATATACATTAATAAGCGAGTGTGTCCAGATGAGAGGAGCCTTAAGATTAATGATGACCTCAGTAAAGTTCTCTCTCCCATCACAATGCCATTAAGAGGGTGTTTGGGGGAGCTTATTTTTTGGTCAAACTAGCTTTTAAGCTAGCTTTTCCATATCTACATGTTTGGTAAAATATCAAATAAGTTAACTTATAAGTTCATTTTGAATTGGTATATTTTTCAAAATAATATATTTTAAAATAAAATAATATATTTTTTCAAATTAGTTTTTCAAGAAATTTTCTAAAATTAATATATTATTTTAAAAAATTTTCATAAGATAATATTTTTAAAATAATAATATTTTTATCAAAAGCCAAAAGTCACTAAAAGCTAGCATAACTTATAAGCTTAAAAACTTAAGCCCTCCCAAACACCCTCTTAAGTATTACGTGTTAAGTGATTCTCAAGGAGAATAGGAGTCTTGTGCATGTGGAGAAAAAATGGTGGCTCGTTTTCCATCCAAATATTCCATTGAATCAGATGAATCCAAATGATTAATTAATTGGGCGTATGTGGTCAGGAGATATACATGTGATGAGGACCTAGCTCTGAAACCTACGCATTTTGCCGGAGGAATGACTAACGAGAGCATGAATTTAGATGCTCCTTCATTTTGCATATCCTCTACTCATTCTGGACGGTGTGATTGATTCAAGAGGTCTGACTAGAAAGGGAAACGATACGTGTAAAGGTTAAACTGGCAACGTAATCAAATAAATTACCAGCGATAATATTGCTATCACACATGTTGACCACCTAAAACATCATTCACCAGGCATGCATGAATTAATCAGATTTGAGTTTTAGTCGATAACTATGGACCAAGACATGAATATCGCCGCAGCGATGAAAGATAGCCTGCTCATAGAATGATACATAATTGCGTACTCCCCAAATGTACATCAACATATGGTCACACCACATATAATATATGGATACAACCTATTTCTTTAATTCTTTTATGGATGAAATATCATTGATTTATTGAATTATAGTATTACGCATACAAACAAAGCTTTTAACCTACATATATATATGTTTCATATACGCATTGAATATCACTACCATCCAGGCTCCAGCCAACTGGATTGCGATGACACCATTGTGTGAGCTTTTGAATCCATTCCTTACGTTTTTGGAAGGTTCTGGCTACCAATTTATCAATACATGTTACATTATTCTCCTTAAAGCTGACATGTTTTTAGTTTTTAGTTCCATTGGCCCACACGCGGATCCCCTATCAAAACACAAGTCAAGACATCCATTTATTTCATGTCTCTTCTTTTAAATTTTCCCTTTACTACTTTAATTTATATTGCATTATTCCCAAAAACAAAAGGGATTATACACTGGGTTTTTATTTCTCAAAGTCTGGTTTGTATGTTAATTTGCTCAATGTGCACTAATTACTTGAATTGGTAATTACAGCTCACATCGACACGCGTTTCCCTAATAACATTTATTTCTTTCCCATTATTCCTTTCGAATTCTCCAATCCCATGCATTCCTCCTCAATTTTCAAAGATTCATTCCCCCTAAACCAAATAAGGAAAATCACAACCCCGGCTCGTCTATATAAACGCCATTACCATTAAATCCTTAATAACACAAAACCCTCATAATCTATCTCCTTCTTCCGTTTTAATTTTTTAAAAAATGAAAATGAAACTAGCCGTAGCAATAGCCTTATCCGTCCTTCTTCTCTCAACAACAAAAGCATTGCCCGAGAGCAGAGGCCGATGGAAGATACTAAAGCGCAGCATCGGCATCTCGGCAATGCACATGCAACTCTTCCCCAACGACAAGATCATCGCCTACGACCGAACTGACGCTGGCCATTCAAACATATCCCTCCCCTTTGGCAAATGCCTCAACTTCACGAAAGGGATCGACTGCACGGCCCACTCCATCGAGCTCAACCTCGCCAACCGCAAAGTCCGACCCCTAATCGTAACGACCGACACGTTTTGCTCTTCAGGCGCATTGTTATCCAACGGTACTCTCATTCAAACTGGGGGTTTCAAGTTAGGCGAGCGTGCTGTTAGATACCTGTCGTCCTGTGACAACTGTGACTGGATAGAGAATTTACAGGGTTTAGTAGTGCGGAGATGGTATTCGACGAACCACATCTTGCCAGATGGAAGAGTGATAATCATTGGTGGTCGGGATCAGCCCAATTACGAATTTTTCCCCAAGTATTCCCAGTGGGAACTCAACCACACCTTCCGCCTCCCGTTTCTCGGAGAGACTACGGATCACAGAGAATGGGAAAACAATCTCTACCCCTTTGTTCATCTGTGCCCCGATGGCAATCTCTTTGTGTTCGCCAACACGAAGGCGATACTGCTCGATTACGTCAACAACAAGGTGGTGAAGTATTTTCCCGCTATACCCGGTGGAATTGCTCGCAATTATCCGAGTACAGGCTCATCCGTGCTCTTACCGATGTTGCTCAAAAGCAACGTGACGCATGCGAGGGCAGAGGTGATGGTCTGTGGTGGATCAGAGCCCACTTCGTTCTGCAATGCGAAGAACGGAACATTCTTGCCTGCATCAAACACTTGCGGACGACTAGTGATCACCGATGAGTCACCACAGTGGCAGATGGAGGAAATGCCGATAGCTAGAATAATGGGTGATATGATACTGTTGCCAACTGGCGATGTGCTGATTATCAATGGTGCTGGAAAAGGGAGTGCAGGGTGGGAGTATGCGAGGGATCCTGTAATGCATCCGGTTCTATATAAACCGGGAATCATAGGCAACGAAGGTCTATCTTTCGAGGTATTGAGCCCGTCGTTGATCCTCGAGTCTACCACATATAATATATGGATACAACCTATTTCTTTAATTCTTTTATGGATGAAATATCATTGATTTATTGAATTATAGTATTACGCATACAAACAAAGCTTTTAACCTACATATATATATGTTTCATATACGCATTGAATATCACTACCATCCAGGCTCCAGCCAACTGGATTGCGATGACACCATTGTGTGAGCTTTTGAATCCATTCCTTACGTTTTTGGAAGGTTCTGGCTACCAATTTATCAATACATGTTACATTATTCTCCTTAAAGCTGACATGTTTTTAGTTTTTAGTTCCATTGGCCCACACGCGGATCCCTATCAAAACACAAGTCAAGACATCCATTTATTTCATGTCTCTTCTTTTAAATTTTCCTTTACTACTTTAATTTATATTGCATTATTCCCAAAACAAAAGGGATTATACACTGGGTTTTATTTCTCAAAGTCTGGTTTGTATGTTAATTTGCTCAATGTGCACTAATTACTTGAATTGGTAATTACAGCTCACATCGACACGCGTTTCCCTAATAACATTTATTTCTTTCCCATTATTCCTTTCGAATTCTCCAATCCCATGCATTCCTCCTCAATTTTCAAAGATTCATTCCCCCTAAACCAAATAAGGAAAATCACAACCCCGGCTCGTCTATATAAACGCCATTACCATTAAATCCTTAATAACACAAAACCCTCATAATCTATCTCCTTCTTCCGTTTTAATTTTTTAAAAAATGAAAATGAAACTAGCCGTAGCAATAGCCTTATCCGTCCTTCTTCTCTCAACAACAAAAGCATTGCCCGAGAGCAGAGGCCGATGGAAGATACTAAAGCGCAGCATCGGCATCTCGGCAATGCACATGCAACTCTTCCCCAACGACAAGATCATCGCCTACGACCGAACTGACGCTGGCCATTCAAACATATCCCTCCCCTTTGGCAAATGCCTCAACTTCACGAAAGGGATCGACTGCACGGCCCACTCCATCGAGCTCAACCTCGCCAACCGCAAAGTCCGACCCCTAATCGTAACGACCGACACGTTTTGCTCTTCAGGCGCATTGTTATCCAACGGTACTCTCATTCAAACTGGGGGTTTCAAGTTAGGCGAGCGTGCTGTTAGATACCTGTCGTCCTGTGACAACTGTGACTGGATAGAGAATTTACAGGGTTTAGTAGTGCGGAGATGGTATTCGACGAACCACATCTTGCCAGATGGAAGAGTGATAATCATTGGTGGTCGGGATCAGCCCATTACGAATTTTTCCCCAAGTATTCCCAGTGGGAACTCAACCACACCTTCCGCCTCCCGTTTCTCGGAGAGACTACGGATCACAGAGAATGGGAAAACAATCTCTACCCCTTTGTTCATCTGTGCCCGATGGCAATCTCTTTGTGTTCGCCAACACGGCGATACTGCTCGACACGTCAACAACAAGGTGGTGAAGTATTTTCCGCTATACCGGTGGAATTGCTCGCAATTATCCGAGTACAGGCTCATCCGTGCTCTTACCGATGTTGCTCAAAAGCAACGTGACGCATGCGAGGGCAGAGGTGATGGTCTGTGGTGGATCAGAGCCCACTTCGTTCTGCAATGCGAAGAACGGAACATTCTTGCCTGCATCAAACACTTGCGGACGACTAGTGATCACCGATGAGTCACCACAGTGGCAGATGGAGGAAATGCCGATAGCTAGAATAATGGGTGATATGATACTGTTGCCAACTGGCGATGTGCTGATTATCAATGGTGCTGGAAAAGGGAGTGCAGGGTGGGAGTATGCGAGGGATCCTGTAATGCATCCGGTTCTATATAAACCGGGAATCATAGGCAACGAAGGTCTATCTTTCGAGGTATTGAGCCCGTCGTTGATCCCTCGAGTCTACCACTCGACCGCACATTTGGCATCGGATGGTCGAGTGTTAGTCGGAGGTAGCAATGCACACGAGAAGTATAGGTTTTCTGGAGTGCTGTTTCCTACTGAATTGAGCATGGAGTCATTCTATCCTCCCTACTTTGGAAATAAAGGATTGGCACTCCGTAGACCTCAGATTACAACACTAGAGCCTGGGGATGATTTTGGATACGGTGTTAGACTCTGCATTGGCTTTACAGTTGTAGGATTGAGTAGTGATGTTTTGAAGGAAGGAGCGACCGTGACAATGGTGGCTCCTTCGTTTACGACGCACTCGTTCTCGATGAATCAGAGGCTGTTGGTGTTGGAGGTTGAAAGGTTCAGTTGCATTCGAGGAG
Source organism: Asparagus setaceus (assembly GCA_012295165.1). Classification (NCBI taxonomy): domain Eukaryota; kingdom Viridiplantae; phylum Streptophyta; class Magnoliopsida; order Asparagales; family Asparagaceae; genus Asparagus; species Asparagus setaceus. The sequence continues at coordinate 81,597,467 of CM022704.1, read as the reverse complement.
AGCGATACGAGGCGATTGTGGTTGCTCCCGCGAGCACAGCGCTCGCTCCTGCCGGATACTATATGTTGTTTGTGGTGCACAAAGGAGTTCCTAGCCAAGGCAAGTGGGTTCATATTGGACAGTGGTGACAATTTAGTGAATAATGGCTGTTCGTTTTTTGTAGTTTTTAACTTTTTACATATTTTACTGGAACGTGATTCAAGTGATATTATGATTATTGATAATTATTTACTGATTCTGATTTAAATGAATTGTCATTATATGATATATATGCGTGATCCATTGCATGTATTCAGTGCAGCATTTGATGTTTACATTAAATTACTGCTAATTTTGAATTTGACTCTCTTGAATGACGTTGCTATTGTATTTCCTATTTATGAGCAAATTCAATAACAAGACCCGCAAAAAGTAAAAGTGAAACTACCTAGTTCAATGCCGGTTCATTCAGAGGAGTTCATTATGCTTTTCGAAGTGGGCCTGCCCGCGTGACGCGTGCTAGTGGGCTTGACAGTTATCTCTGACTTGAAATACCTATCAAAAAATTTTATTTTTATTTTGCTTTTCTTTTAAAGAGAAGAAAAGATGGAAGATTCAAGTCTATGTATGAGTAAGATGATGATAATAAAAAAGATAATATTCATTTCTGCCCCGCTCTAATAATATGGAGTATAGAAATGACCCTCAACAAAAATATAAACTCAAGGGAGTAGAGATATCACTCCTATGCCGGAGGAAGAATCCATTTCCAAAATTGATAGTTAATAAACAGATGAATGGAATTTCATATGTTAATTTACTCTTATCAGACGTCATGTATATATATCTAGCTTGAAATCTACTAAGTTCAATAGCGCTCTTATTGAAGTAGTATTTTCTTTTTCTTTTTTTCTAACGTAAAAGGGGGGTTATAATTAAGGCAGATCTATGTTAAACTCCAGCCCTTCTTTCAATATACCAAAAAAAAGAAAAAAGAAACTATTTCAGTAAAGGAACAAGCAAGGCAGAAAATGGGGTTTTGCAGTTGGACCTCATCCTAAATGCCCATTATTAGTGGGTCTATAGTGTTCGCCTATATAGGTTGAGGATCACACCCACCCACCCACCCACCCACTTCTCAGTTATTGTTGTCATTGCAAAGCAGTGTTTGCCTTGGTGTGAAGGAAAGCTGTAAGTAATAAAAAGAGAAGGTTTTAATGTGGGATTTCATCTACCTCCACCTCCCATATTACACTTATGAGAAGAGAACCCTGACCCAGATATATTATTATATAAACAATAACAGTAACCTTGGTCCATGTTCCTTGCATAAATATATGATTTTATGAGACTTGCACCTATCAAGCATATACATAGACAAAGGAATCTGGACTATTCCAAATGTGTTAAAAAAAAAAACAACAAAATTTGGAGAATAATATTACGTGATAATGTTTATTAGTTGGCAATTGGCATCCTCTCCTCTTCATGTGAAAAGAAGCATCTCTTTTTGGAGCAAAGTTCATGTAGGCCCAGATTAGAAAAAAGGCCCGCTCCTTTCTTGGTAGATTGTTTCGAGTGCATTTCCAGCTGTACGCTCACTAAATAAGATGTTGTTTATGGACCGCTGGCGACCTTTTATATATTCGTTCATTTTCCACCCACATCAGGAAACGCGTACAGCTTCCACACACTTTGTGAAGAGACCTTCACTCTTCAGGGTTCGGGACCAACCTGTATCCATTTTCTTTCAACCTTTGATCTGGCCCAACCGTAGACAGTGGTATTACGTAACGGTTACCTAAATATCCACGCATTGTAGGAACTAGGAAGGCCCTAAATATCCTATTTCAGACCAGATTCAAAGAGTGGCAAGGGGCCTAAGCTAGTTGGAGGCCTATGAAGGCCCATATTTCGGCCCAAGTTTTGTTGGAGCAGTAACAGAGGCTTCAGTTCCGGCCCAGGGCTTTAACAATACAATTCAATTTTATTTTACCTGCTTAAGAGAATACAAATCTTACCGAAAAACACTAGGGAGTGAAGGTATTTTGACCATAAAGAGGATGATTATTAAAACTTCCTAAACGTTCCTCTAATTTCCCCGGGAATGGCTCAAATACCCTGTCCGTACGAGGCTGTTCTGATATACTTTGTGATCTGCTTAAGACTCTTAAGAATTTGGTTTTGGCCCTTCTATTCCCGGAAACTAAAATTTAATAGACCGACACAATCTTTTAAACAAAATATTTCAAAGCCATTTGTTATTATATCACTACAAATAGATATACAATACTTGTAAAATTAACAACTACATACTTCAATGAAGATACATAAAAAAAGGTATTGACAAACCTGACGAACACCGTCTTTTATTTGAGTAGCGATAACTATACTACTAAATCTAAACTATTCTTGTACTATAAGAAACAAAAGTGGAAACTTGTCATTTGCTATCCTCCAAACTTTAGACTCTATACTATAGGCAGTATCCCCGACCAAATTATGAAGGGGTCAGAACTAGGGGTGCCAAAAAAAATATCCATATGCGAGGATATATTCATATCTGTACCCGTCAGATATGAATATGGTTATTAAATATGTATATCCGGCAGGATATGGTTACACATACAGATATGTAGTGAAATATCCGAATATGTATCCAAAATATTCGAATATATATTGGTCATACAGTTGCAATTGTTTTAATTCTTAAATTAACGGGTTTTGAGGTTAATTTTGATGATCAAGAGACCTAATCTTAGTTTTTCAGATATAACAAACATACCTCTCTTGTTTCATATAAACTATAATCTTTTAACATTATTTAATTTTTTCATATATGTTTTCTATCTGTATCTGTGATACGGTAAGTATCATATCCGAGCCGTATTCGAATTGTTTGCACCCCTAGTCGTGATGATAACCAATTTCCCTAACAATAAGATAGAAGATCCCTGAGAGCAGCTCCAATCCATTGTATTTCCTAGTTTGATATGATCACAACTAATAAACCCCAATCAATAATCATATCCCCTAGTTGAATCTCTCGGGTGAACCTCAAACTAAAGCAATCACTGTGCAATGTAAGTGCATTGGGTAAATAACAGTATAATTAGTTAAACTATCAATACAATCTGAATATTATATCAGTTTGAATGTTTAATCATGAACTATAAAATTATGTGTCGTAACGCACGCATGGTTCTCCTCCTTCCCCTATATGAGTTTCTATGGAGGGGCCCTCTATAGAATTTTCTTGTCCTTCTAGTGATGCATATATAGCGGAATCTTTTTCCCGATGAACAGCACCTCAAGAGTATTGACTTGTTGTTGTTGTTATCCAATACAGAAATTTTCCAATAAAACCAAACCACACTCCAAGGCATCTCAGCCAGGGCCAGGGCCACGTCCGCAGCCCACGCCAAACTACGTACCTCAATTTCTTTACTTCTCCTCATAAAAAGTCAATTAAACAGTGGCCTCCAGCGGCATAGCAAATGAGAAACAGTGTCTCGGGGAAAGCAATCCATCCAAGATACGAACAAGAGAAGGCCGACACCGTCCCCTGTTTCACCGACGCTGCTGACGACAGCCGCCCCTCCCTCGTTTGAGAACGATATACCGTAGGCCCCCATTCTCTGGGCCTGGTGGGCCCCCCACAAAAGACCCAAAGACGTGGACCTGGCACGAGGCCCAGACAACGTATGCAACAATCCCACGCAATTCGCCTCCGCCTCTCGCCCACATACGCCAGGACACGTCCCCCCTACTCCTTGCCCAAAGGACACCCGTCACCGTCATCGCTGGGCCCCACCCCCACACCTCATCATCCCATGTGACCCAAGTGACTCCTCATCTCTTTACCTATTTTATTTTATTTTATTTATTTCATATATTTCAGAGCCGGGCCAGTGTTTTTCGTCCTTATGTGCAGCTCGGGCCCAGGAGAAGTCCAGTGCACCGCGGTGCCGTACTCCCCTGCCTTTCTTGGCACCAAACCCGAAGTCACATAATTCCACCGCACCCCGCCCCGCCCCCCTATTTCTCAAATCCTCTCCTATTTTTTACCTCTCTATAAAGATAGATCGTCTAAAAGCTAGAAGGGGTTGTTTTTTGCTTTCCAATTCTATCCCCATCCTTCTTTCTAATACCCTTCTTTACACAATTTTGTAAATTGAGAGTTTGGTTGTGGGTCAGGGATACTATGGGAAAAGTGGGTTCAAATTTGGCCTACACTATTCATCCCTGCATCTATTTTGTTTCGTGATGGGCTCTAAAAAGGGGTAAGAAATTTACGTTTACAGCAGCCGTATTGGGAGTAGAAAAGTACAGATCAGATAAAGAATGCGGTAACGGGATGTGAGGGAGGGCAAGTGATTGAAATTTGATTTGGAAGAGAACAATCCTCTTCAACTTCAACAGAGCATAACCCTCAGTCTCTCTCTCCAAAAATGATTAGGAAGAAAATAAATAAAAGAAAAAAAAACTCAATGAAGAAGGGGAATAAAGAAGTTTGTTGTAGAATTAACGACATCAACTGATCTTCGCAACCAAGGAACTGTCTGTGTTGTATGATGACTATATTGGCATCATCACTTTCTCAACACACGCCAAAGTATATGTGAACGAGCGATAAAGGGGTATTGTTTCTATGTAAATCTTTGGTGATCTAGCCACACATTAAAACTACTTAATTTACCTTATTTAGAAATATTGAAGTAATGAATAATGAGCTCTCTTCAGTCTTCATCCTTCTACTTTAGTTTTGTTGTATTAGTTAGCTGATTACCTTTAACGGGTATAAAGGAAACCCACACTTTTGTTCATTTTCACGTTATTCTGAAAGCATTATGAAATAATTTGAGCGACGAATTGCAAATCATAGTTAGATGGTAGGCTCTCTTTCTTTTATTTATCAAAGACATAACAAAACACTTCTATAGTACATAGCCTTTTAAGTAAAATAATTCATGATACACCTATCTGCAACCTCTAATATTTTCTATTTTTTTGGCCAAATATTACTTACTCATAGGTGACGCTACCCATACATGGTATTCATTAGTTTGAATAAATTTCTAATTTTGGTCATAAATCTGCAGGTGAGCAGAACTGGAATCTATTGCAACAAATCTACCCTGCAATGGAAGTTGAATTGACTACTGCTGAACGCAAGGTAATTTCTACACCTTCCCCTAGAGATAGATTTTATCTGTGACCAGCGACCAGTTTCCAATTTGTGATTGTAATACGCTAATAAGAATGGTCGTAGTTCTAATAAGAATGATATTGTTTTTAAGGAAGTGAAACATACACTAAATTCTGTTAAAGCTAGTCTATATATACAACAAGATGATCCAAGTTTTTGTGTGAAGTTGCATATGGCATCCTAGTTCTATAGGGGAGGGGGTGAGCAGCTGCTTAAAGTCACCTGTGGAGGTTAGATAAATGATAACCCCCCACAACAACAGCTATACTGGTAGCGCAAGAGGACAAAAGGTCATGGTGCCAGCTGGAAGGTTAGGGGAGAGGAAAAGAGGGGGGGAAGAGGGAGATAGACAGCGAACCGAAGACCGAAGCAGCAAGCAACAATCAGCTGCCTGTTTGCGATGGAGGGATATCTAGAAAGAGGCTGAGTTTTCCACGACAACTGCTGTCATTGGTCAGCCCGTTGCTATCACCCCCTCTCTACAATCAACGCAACAGGCGTGCACTGCAGCAGCTCTCTCTCTCTCTCTCTCTCTCTCTCTCTCCCTTCCTTCCTTTTGTTTCAAAAAAGCAGGTCTATATCTTCTGCTCAAGAGTTGGTGTGCAAAAGTTTTCAGAAAAAAAAAGCAATCAGCCGCAATTCTCAAGGCACAGAGATAGAGAGAGAGAGAGAGAGAGAGAAGAATCCAGCTCTCCCCACTCTAGTAAAACAACATAAAAGAAAGCTCAAGGTGATCATACCCCAAAAGAAGGGGGGAAAAATGGTGGAGAGTGAAGATTACTCGGCTACAGAAGAAACAGATAGCTTCATGTGGATGGATCCTCTCTCCACCAAGAAGGGCAACGCAAATGATAAGAAGAGGAGGTTCAGTGAGGAGCAGGTGAAGTCACTAGAGCTCATGTTCGAGACGCAGACCAAACTTGAACCAAGAAAGAAGCTGCAGCTGGCGAAGGAGCTCGGATTGCACCCGAGACAAGTTGCTATATGGTTTCAGAACAAGAGAGCAAGATGGAAGTCAAAGCAGCTTGAGAGAGAGTACACTGCTCTGAGAGCCGATTATGAGGCTCTGCTCTCCAATTTCGAATCCCTCAAGCACGAGAAACAACTACTTGCTAAACAGGTAAACATACATTTACGCTCTCTTCAGAAATTCAGATTCCAAATGTATAAATCTAGAGACCTCAATCAGCAAATACTTTTTCTGTTATGATCCCCGCAGTTGCAGAAACTAGCAGAGCTGCTTGAAAAGCCAATGGAGGAAAGGGGGAACGAGAGCGACCAAGAGAAAGTAGATCCAAGGCCAAATTTGATGCTGACAGAGAAAACAGAAATGAGACTCATGAGTTCGGATGACGATGAGGAGAATCGACACACAAGATGCAGCCAGAAAGAGACGGATTTCTTCAGCGAACCGCCAACCGGAGGCTCATTAGTACTATCTGAGCAGCAGTTTTGTTTTCATCAACCCAGTTGGCCTTCAGATCATTCATGTGCAAATTCACAGTGGTGGGAATTTTGGCCTATGAATGAATAGATTTGTTGTATTGTCATACCAAGACCAAGACCTAGAAGAGTGAAGAAAAGAGTGTGATCTTATGTTGTGGCTCAGACAGCATAAATCCCGGAAACTGATGTAAATAGCTATTCAGATCACCTACGATCTGCGTAAAAATTAGTAGTAGTAGTAGTAGTACCTCGCATTCCTGTAATAAAAATAAACAACCAGTTGCTAGTGGCATTTTATTCTACCAGTAGATGGGTCTCATATGAGCTGAAAATGCAAAGTGGAGAAATGATAATAAGAAAACGGTCTGGAAGAACGAGTTAGGACGTGAATTTGATGTATACTTAGATAATTCGAACTCACAGAGAGCAGAACAAACTCGTCCAGACACTGAGCAGCTGAATTCATAACCCAACGTAAGTACCATTTCCATAACAAAGACCTCTATGCACTCTGTTCTGCTTTATTCTCTCAGCTATTCTCTAGACTAATTTATCAATCAGTAAGTAGGTTTCTGGAGAAAAGATGACAAAAGCCAAATTAGAAGCAAAAGAAAAGGTTATTAATCTATATCACAAGATTCACAGTTCCATATATTGGATTCTCTTTATTCTGAAAATTAATATTGTCCTTTGGCAGCAAAACCTCTAGTGAAAGACAACGAATAAGAATCAAAGGTGTTAAAATGTTTCAGCTTTACCTACTATATTTGTTTATTACCTGCATTCAATAGAAAACATACTCCTAAGCCAACTTACACCCCCGCAAGCGGCCAAGTGGTTGTGGCTTGGGGCGTTGGCTCAAACGCCCAAGGAGCGATCTGTGTTTATGACATGCATATCCCCAATTTCTAATTATTAGGTATTGCAACATTTGTGTTATTCACCTGGGCCTGGGCTGCAAAAGGGGAGCACCAGACCCCCGCGTGTTGGCTGGTACTAAGCCACCAAAAAGCCCATAACCTTCAGCTTCCAGGGCCACTTCACTCTATCTCGATCACCTTATCCATGTTAAGATAAGGGCTAAAAGTATCTACTTGGGCGGCTTCTACTAGTTTTCCAAGATAACCTTCCTCATATCTTATTCCTGTCTCTGTGGGGTGTCTTAGAGCTCCCTGCACCTTCTTCTTTACTCCTTGAGAAACGATCACAAATTATCTAAAATTCTCTTAAAGATGTCACAGGCTTCCTTGAGCGATAATGACTAAAATCATCTTGTAGCATCATCATGAAATAATTCCTCATTAATCATACTATTATCCAAAGCGAGCTAAATTGAAAAACAAACAAACACCGCTGGTCATGATGGGTACTTAATTTCCTTTACGTGGTCCCGATGGCCAAACGTGAGAGTAACATAGTGCCAAAAGCCTTAAAGATATGACCTTTTCCTTGTGTTCAACATTGAACAAATTGAAAATCATTATCCAAATTACGTTTCACACCAAAAGACATAATGCTATACCTACTGGAAGAAATCAAATTTTAAATTACTTGAGAAAGTGCATACATGTACATAAAGTACTTTAATAGAATTATATTTTCTGTCATCAAGAATATTCCGTGAAAATGAACTAAGCATAATAATTACATAAAAGAGAGTTACATTCTAAAGCAAAGTAGATCACTAAGGGCCTCCTGTGAAGATAACAAACAAATAATAAAATCCTTAATTTGCACAAAAATGTATTTTAGACATTAAGGAAAAGGGAAGAAATAACTAACTCCTTTGTCAATGCTCTGGCTTTACTTTCACATCCCCATTGGGTAAACCACTTTGCGCCTGAGCTAGTTGTTTCAATTCCTGTATGCGATCAGGGAAGTCGATTAGCTAGAAAGACAACATGTGAAACCAACAAGAAATTAATATAGAGATTGCAGAAGATGTCATTCATACTTAATTTAACTACTTGGAGTATTGAATTAGAAAGACATAATCATCAAGTAGCCAATCTGGTAAGTGATGGTGGCCTCTAAGTTTGTTTCCCATGTTGCGATATTTTAGAAGGGAATTAAAAATTAGCAAGAAGTAAACAATCGTTAGCAATGTTCAGGAAAGCTTGCAGAAGTCCTAAACTCAACTCCAAGGTTTTAAATGTCGGATGTCGGGTTCATGTCGGACAGCTGAAATTCATGTCGGATAGCGGAAATCGGGGATATGTCGGGGGACATGTACTAAATATCGGATTGCCATATCGGATGGATTTTTACTCAATTTTGGTCATCAAGATGGAATGCACTTGTCTTGTTATAGCTTATCCTACTTGAGTTGAGTATTCATCATCAAGACACGAGTTGTTTTTCATTTCTTGAAGGGGAACAGTGAAATATTATGCCAACAAATAAACAAAATACACATTGTCAAACTAAAACTTTCGAAGTGTCTTGCATAAAATTAACATAAAGTAAAGTGTCTTGCATAAAATTGACATAAAGTGTTAGACTTTGGATTGATTTCAAACTACGGTTCAAACTTATTGTTTACATCACACTTTTATGAATTCACAATTTTCAATTTGTAGAGACGAAGACGAACGAGAGGAGATCACGGTGGAAAAGAGAGCAATATTTTTTTTCTTTGCCCTAATCTGTATTATATGCTATCGGGTTACTATATGAACAAAAGGCTAAAGAAAGAATTAATCGGGTTTGGGTTTTGAGTACTAAACCCAAACCACAATACTTATCAACTCAAAAAAAAAAAAACAAAACAAAACAAAAAACAAAACAAAACAAAAACGACCGATTTCCGATTTTTCAAGTCTGAAAATCGGCCGATATGTCCGCAATATCCCCCGACATGTCCGACATGGACCCCAAAAATGATATCCGACTTGAAATGGCCATATCCATGTCGCTCTAGCCTCTAATCCGACATGTCGGCTGACATTTAAAACCATGCTCAACTCCATACAACAGCCTCTAAAAAAAATCAGGAACTACCAAATTCAACTAATGGATGAACCCTGGAAACCAATTTGGAGTTTAGAGCAATATATCAACACCAAGTTCACCTTTTTAATTGATTAAATAATTTAAATCTATTGGAGTTTCAATGGGGATAGGTCTCATGGCTGGCTAATCAGAAATCGGAATGAAATATTAGGTTATGCCTGCAAAGTTTTGAGGGAAACTAGGGTTGTTGTCGAAGAAGAACAAGAAGTTCTAGGAAACCAAAGTAAAGAAAAAGGAAAAACACAAGTAGAGTATTTGTTGAATCATACACAATCCTTTTCTAGGTCAGAGATCTCCTTTGAATTCAGTCATAGACGTCGTCATATACAACTTCAATAATATCGCAATTCACTAAAGTTAACATGCATGAACCCAAGTGAAAATTTCCTCGTCTGCAACAAAGTTAGGGGCCGTTTGGTATGCAAAAAAATTAAAACTGCCAATGCAGTTATAATTTGCTATAGGACAGATACACCTGCAGCCATTACATGCATTTATTTTGCACTAATGATTGGTGGCCTTCTTATCAGATTACACTGACATTTAAGTTCACCAAAAACTGGGTAAATGAAGCAGTTCTGTGCCTCTATTATAAATAATGAATACCCTCACTAAAGAAAATATCAAGAAGACTATAAATGCAACAGTAGAAACACGCCTTTTAGCAGAGGCGAAACTTTAAGCAAACAAGATGAATGTAGAAAATTACGATGGATGTCAAAAGATACCAGAAAGTATCAATTGAAAACAAACAGGTGAAGTGAATGAATAGCACCAACTGTGAACAAGATGATTGAAAACTACGATGATCGAACTAAGGGGGGAGATTAAGTTGAGATGGAATTTTTGAGAAGTATTTAAGCAAGCCTATACATCAACTGTTTCATTCACAGAAATGATTAGGAGAGGACTCATAAAGTTTATCTGAATAGCTCAGCTAAGGCTTCGTAGTCATCCTTAGCATATGACACAACGTTAACAACACAACAAAGCCTTAACGCCAAGTCCTTCGTAGTTGGCTATAGTACACATCTTTTTTCTCCACCCCGCACCCCGCTATGGAAAGAGCCATGACCTATTTTAAGTTAACAACTACAATTTTCTGCTTAGCTGCTTTAGACAGTTAGGTCTAGGTCTTCCCCTAGCCAGATTGGCCCTTGTTGCTACTTCAACCACAATCCTACAGCTCCTATACTCCTCAATTTCATACCCCCATGTCAAATGTCTAGCAACCACCATTTCAAATCATAAAAATGAATGGCTTTAAAAGAAACAAAACAAGATGATGAAGAACGAGAGAATAAGATATTTGTTTAAGATACTACATTTAACACCGGTTTTCCCAAAGATGGTTCCATCATTACACGAAAAATGAAAAGTAGAGCATGAAAAGAAAAAAACATTGACTACGTAGAAAAAGAATAACCGATCATGTTTGAGCAGGTAATATGCAAGACATGCTTCTAGATGCTAGCCAAGACATACAATATATACATTTGGTTCCACAGAGAAAATATTGACAATGTGTTTCTAGATTTAGTAAAAATGATAAAGAAGGAACTTACATGGACTTTGCATTTTACTAGATTGTGTTTATAAAGACATGTTTTAATCAAAATCGAACATGTATCTCAATGAAAATTGTTACAAGATAAAATGTGCATCCCTGTAATTCACCTGTTTCCGACACATTACTATTTCCTAATTTTGCATGGCCATATATCTGATACTTATGATATTCAAAATTTTAGAGGAATTTATTTTGAGAACAACAATTAACACAACACGAGTTTCATCACCTAAGATTTAAAAATTCATTAAGGATAATAGTTCTTGATAACTTACAGCTGCAGAACTTGCTCTTATTTCTCTATAAGCCTCCACTTCATCAGGAAATGTCTGTTCTAGCTCCTCCAAAAGGTGTTTCCGCAAGCTCTAAATAAAATTTGAATTTGTCAAATATAAGTAAATCAATTAATCAGGATGCCCTAAAACCTAACTCGGAGTAAGAAACAACCTTAAAAGCATCAGTCTTTCCTTTAGTAATCTGGTTCTTAGCAATGCAGCTATTCAGCACCTCCTTTGTAAACTCGTCAGGGTTCTTCCCGTCATCAATTAAACTATAAAATTGTAACAAAACCCCCTAAATCAAAGGGAAATCAGAAAACAAACGAACTTCAATTTCAAATTCAACTCTCACTCACTCACTTGAGCACCTCCATTGGGACCTGGATGTTGCAACCCTCTGACAGCCTCTGCATCGTATCGAGCTCCGCCACCAGCGCATTCCTATATAAACAAAACACCCCAAAATAATAAATGAAGAACCCTAAAAACAAACAGTAAAGAAAAATCTGTCGAGGCTGTGGAATTAGGGTTACAGGCGCTGGAGGAGAGGGAGCTGGGAGGCGACGTTGAAGGAGGAGACGGTGAGGTATAGCTGATGGAGGAGGCCTAGGGTTTTGTCGATGGAGTTGATCACCTGCCCTAGGTTTTGCTTCTGCTCGTCCGCCGCTGAGGAGTCCGAAGGAGTGGAGGCCGTCGGAGTTAGCGCGTTGACGGAGGATGAGGTCGGGATTCCGCCGTTGCCGGCGGCGGAAGCGGCCGCCGTCGACTGAGACGAGGGATCCATTCGCGCTTCAAGTCGCGGGCTGTTTGGGGTTTGTTTGTTTGTTTTTTTTTTTTTATCGTCGAGATGAGGCCCTCTTCTGTTATTATTATTATTATTATTATTATAAAGATGCTTGTTTTAGGCCACTTTGACAGATCCAGGCTTGTAACCTGGATAGGCCCATTATTACTTGGGCTGTTTGTAAGGCTACAAAGCCCAGTTATGTTGGTTGGATTTTTGGTTTCGTTTCTCGCATATTACGGTTTCTTGCGTTTTAATCAATCCCTTGAGCCCATATTGACGGAAACTGGCAATTGAGTGAAGGAAACTCTTTATCTTTTTTCTTTTTCTTTTTCTTTATTTTTGGTCCAAAACTCTTTTATCATCCTACTATAAATGCATGTTTAGCGAACTCTGAAAATGGGACCAGTCTGACTCTGGTCCTATTTTGGGAAGAATTCTATTTGAGAAAGACCAAATCAAAACTAATGCAGACTTTTTAAGGCTAAAAGATGCTATTAAAACTGGTTCTATTTTGATCCACCTCACTCTTAGATCAAAATAAAACTAGTTTCACTCAAACATGGCCAGAGCTTAGAAAGGACTGGGGTGGCCATGCACCCCAAATTCACTATTTTCCCCAAATGCAAGAGCTTCATTAAGTTTTAAGGCTATTTTCACTGTGTATTCACTAAACCTAAAGGTACAATCTTTTCTATCTTTTATTCCTCATGTATTTTTGTTATTATGAGTAATAGCCAACAAATATTAATTTTAATTATTTATCATGATTATTGTCTTTTTGCTTTATATGTATGATTTATATTGTAAACCCTAGACGTGAATAGTTTATTTATTTATTTATTCGATTGTATCAATGTGTTGTATTTTTATTAATATGTTGATAATTAATAATGTTTAAGGAGTCAAGTGGAACATTGACTAGTCAATTTTGAATGTGGATTTAGCCAAGCCATGTGTTGCACTCCTTGGGTCCTAAGGCTTAACATCGCGCAAACAGGCTCACATTGCGCCAACGGACTCACAGGCTGGAGGCGTGATAAATGATATTAAAACAGTTAGCCAGCCGAAAATACACATCACCTGGTGGTCATACATGGACGGACCAATTGTCAATGTAAGTCTAAGGAGTCATTGACTTGTCAATTTTAACAATGGATAGCCAAACTATATGTCGCACTCAATGAGTCACAGGACTTATATCGCGCTAACGGTTCTCATGACACATAAAATCAACTAGTGGGCCAACCCTAACCGGAGAACAAACTAGGATTATTTAAATTCGCGTGAGATTGTTGTAAAGTTTGAATCCTAGCACAATTATTAGTCAAGTGGAAGTCACTTAACAAGGGCGCAAAGACTGACAGACCCTTTTAGTTAACCCAAGCCCCAAGGGTTATGCTTAAACTTCGGCATCAATTCTTGTACCACGAGGTAAAATTGGAGACGCCAACTTGATTGCAATTGCATGCTAGGTTAAAGCTCCCGAGTGTCCGCTGCAAAGTCTCTATCAAAATTTAATCTAATTCAAATTGCTCTCACTTAGTACATTAAAATTGAACTTTAGGTTTTGTAAATTCCAACAGCCAAATATATGACACCAAGCAGTAGTCGGTCATTTTACACGTTAGCTGGCATCACATATCTGCGTCATAGAGGGCACAGGTTATAAGCAGCCTATTTTAGGAAATGGACTGCTAAGCCACTTACCTCCTACGTACTCTACACCGATGTGACTAGCAGAGAAGCTCAATTCGGCAACTCATTTTCTTAAATGATGATTTGTCAATCTATTCTCATTTCTACCTTATCTTATATCATGCGCTATAATGCAAAACATTTTGAACCGCATAAGGAAGAGTTCAACATGTAACGTGTTTAGAAAGCCAAATAAATGGTCGTATAAATTTGATGATAATGTAACTGAATCCAAAATATATATCATGAAACCTTAATTTCTGACACATAACATAATTTTACACTTATTGGCCTAAAAGCTTAATATCTAGCATTGTTACAATATGCATATCAAACTAACATAATTGCTGCAACCTTGTCCCGTTGTCCCACATTGAAAGCCCTTCATATGAACTTAAGCTTTACCGAACCAAATAAATTTATTGACCAAAAAAAAATTTTAAAAATAAATAAATTGAAAACAAATACTATTGAGATTGTGTTTTTAATTCTTGGTATAACTCCCTAATTAGAATAGGATTCAAACTTCTTATTATGATGAGACACAATCTCCTTATTATCTGGAGGAGGCGGCCAGCCGGTGATGGATGATGGTCGGCGGAGGGGAAACCCGAACTCAGAGGCGACGGGTCATGGGGCATCCAAATTGGGATGCGGGTGCTCCAATGAGGAGTGTGAGAGCTTGTAATTGAAGTCCAAAAGAATAGAAGATGCTAGCGGGAGAGGCAAAGTTTCAAGATGACAATGGTATATCTTCCAGGTGGTTTGGGAATCAAATCCAAGATGGATATTGTTGGGATTGTGTCTTTGATTCTTTGTGTAACTTCATGAGAGTTAGATAGTGTTAGAGGTCTATCATGATTAGGAGATTGGGTCTCATCATAATAAGGAGTTTGAATTCTATTCTAATTAGGAAGTTAGACTAGAGATATGGTTTTGATTTTCCTATATATAATCTTCTATTATTGGGGGAAAACCAAGGAGAAGAGGAGAGAGCCGCTATTCTTATAATCTAGGTCAGCAGAGGGCGTAAACCAGATTCAAGAATAGCATGCGAGAGATGACGGTTTTGTAGTCTTGGTCCGTGCAAAACGTTATAACATTGGTGAGGGTTTCGTGATTTTTATCCGTGCAAAAGATTACAATATTAGGAGAGGATTTCGCAGTCTTTATCCGTCCGAAAGATTATAAGGAGAGGGTGATGTAGAACGCACTGCGGATATGTTTATAGAGAAACAGGACCGTCACAAGTCCTGTAAGTCGGAATTGGACGAATTATATATGTAAATCGCGTATTTTTTCGAGACGGAGTCAACCAAATCCACCAAAGTTCAGTTTGCCACCGTCTGTTTTGCCAAATTCCCTCCGGATTGAGAGATATCAGCGTTTTTGTCAGTTTTTTTTACTATTTTAGGTAATGTTTTAGGAGTCTGTTTTGATTATGAAGCAAATCCGGTTTGATTCTAAATTTGACAGATTTACTTCCCTAATCATAGGAAGTCTTTGAAGGAGAGTTTTCTTATTTCTATTTTCAGTAAAGTTCGGGTTATAGTAGAAGTCTTGTTTATTTTTATTTCTATTTTTGGTAAAGTTCGAGTCATAGTAGGAGTCTTGTTTATTTTCTATTTAAACAGAGTCTTGTAAACCCTAGAGGCATATCTTTTTATCAATAAAATTTATTTTTTAATATTTTTTTCGTGGATTCGGAGATCGTTCTTTGTGAATTCAGAGAGCACCCCTTGGTGGATTCCGAGGTTATCACTTCCGCGCTGCGTTAGAGGACTTTGGAGAGAATATGAGAGTTGATTGTGTATGTGAGATTGAGAGATTGAGAGGCGAAAGTTGAATAGTTCCTCTTGTAGTTCTCCCTACTACGTAGTAGATTTCTCGTATTGTTGTCCCGTGGATATAGGTCGAAGTTGGTCGATCGAACCACGTTAAATTTTGGTGTTTTTCTTCTTGATTGTGATTGTTTCTATCTCATGGATTGTGGGTTGGCTTCCAAGTTGCGCAGATCTTAGTAGGGACGACTAAAACCCCCGAACAAATACATATATATTTTTAACATGTAGAAGATAAACACTTCCACCCTCTCTATTAATTAGATATTTCTAATAAGAGTACGGTTACAATATACATAGGGTATAACTAGAAGATAATCATGACTTCATGATCATCAGAAAGCAAATATCTGTGAGGCGGCTGACATAAGTGATGAAAGCGAAATTTAGGAAAAACCAGTCCCTCGACCGCAGGGCACTTCTTTTTCATGGCAAACAAATAAAACAAACGATAGGCATGTAAGATCCACTAGAGATTACAAAATATTATGTGCTATAGTAATAATAATAATGGCCGAAGATGGGATATTTGAGGTGCACAATCAGATTGTGACAAATTAAATTAGATAAATTCTGGGTCACATTTGGTAGGGACCAATCAAGATTTGGTAGATCTAAGCATGATCCATAGCCATCAATTAAAGCAAAGTTTTACATTCTCTCTCTCTCTCTCTCTCTCTCTCTCTCTCTCTCTCTCCAAACAAAAAAAAACACACATTACCTTCAAAAAACAATCTTCTTCCTGCCCACAGCAAACTTCAATCCATCACCTTTACCTTTAATAAAAACATAGGAAAAAGATAATTAGACATTATTCGACCTCTTTATATCACAAACTTAATCTCTTTAGCTTGTCCTAATTAAAGCTTAGGCAAGTGGAAGCAAAGTGTGCCACTTAGCTTAGGTGATGCCAAACTAAACTTTTGTAGCGGACAAAAGTGTATGACTTGTGGTTAGTGTTGGAATCCTAACTTTGATTTCGTTTTCCTTCATCAATTGACTTGCAAAGGGACCTAAAGGATATATATATATATATATATATATATATATATATATATATATATATATATATATATATATATATATATATATATATATATATATATATATATATATATATATATATATATATATATATGTTATTGACCTTATGGATATTGTTTAGTTTCTTTAGGATATGAAAATATCCGTATAATTTTCAATATGTGTTTTTCTTTTTGGTTGGCGTAGGAGCCGTAAAAGAAGAGAAAAAAGAAAAGAAAAACTCTGAATCATCTCCACAACTTCAAGATTTTGATACATATAATAATAAAACTCTCAACTTGCAGAAGATCTCCCAATACTCTCCACAAATTTAGTATTTTTCATACAATGAAAGGGAACACGTAAAGCTTAGCCACTGGCTCAACTCCAAAGAGTGACATTAATGATAATAAAATCTAGTTAGAAGACCAAACAATGCTATGAAGAGGCATATAATGTTCCTTTCAAAAGAGATCATACGAAAAGAACCTTGGTCGACTAGTATATATAGTAGATCTAGTAGACCGCATCATAATAGTGCTCAAATGCATAATCTTTGCATATGGCCAACAACCTATTATTATTATTACTATTATTATATTTTATTTTTGAAAGCTCCAACAACCTATTAATTAAACTTACATAAAACTACAGATTATTTAAAACAAGCTTAAATAAAATCTTAGGAGGCTTCCTTAAAAATAGGGAATCCCTTACTTTGTAGATGTGAAAATGGTTCCTTCGTTCCTCCATTGGTATCTTCTTATTGCTAAAAAGAGAACCCCATATTTTTTTGAAGATCTAATCAAGAGATATACACAATCACTATCTCAAAGCATCAGTACACTCCTTCAAGCTATTCCGGATAGAAATAAGTGTGTGCATTCCCATTCCGATAAATAACAAAACAAAGCAAAAAAAAAAAAAAAAGAGTACTGATAGCTAGACTATTCCTTCTAAACTACTAGTGCACTACAAGCGAGAAATGTATATATGGTCTCCATTTTCTTTAACTTTTATTAGAATTGATGACTCATCAATAGAGCTTACACTCTACTCTCTTAGTTCTAAAGTAGTTTAAAAGAGTATAGTTTAGTTAGCATTATTCAATAGAGAACTAATATTTATATTTCAGAAAGGCTCGTACCCAGCCATTAGAAGTCTTATCCGTCTTTTTGCACGTGCGGGAGTGTGTCACATCAATCGCCCGCACGTCCGGCTCTCCATAATTAGTGCTACCAATTAGGTTCTAAGTATGCAGGTGAGCTGTTATGATCAATAGACTAATTAATTACAATAGACTAATTAATCTCCATCAAGATTCAGACTTGGATTTTGGTGCGTCGTGACTCAGAGAGTCACAGAGACTAGGGAGTTTAGCTAGTAGGTGTTAAGTGTCGAAAAAATAAGCCTAACGTTAGCTATTACTGATTATGTAGAGGAATAAATTTTAAAAATTACCATAAATCTTCATCCTTTACCAGGAAACTCCCGTATGTGACCATGAAACTCGAAATTCGTGACTATATATTTTTCTAGTAGTTCTGAAAGTTTGAGGAAAGAAAGCATAAAATGATATTCTCAAAAAAAATAAAATAAGAATAATAATAAATAAAGGATAAAATGAATAAGTGGTTGAGAGAATACTTACTCAAGACACGAAAAACGTGGTGGAGATCAAAATAATTTACATGGCAGTATATACTTGAAAGTTTATGTGAGTCTTAAAAAAAAAACAAAAATACTCGTTTTGCGCACATAACAACAGCACCAACGACTACAATTGCTGCGTCTTTGGCGCATATGGAAATCGAACACAGGATCTCTCATGGGGAGCAACACGTACGCCTTTCCTATGTGACCCACTATGCTGCTTGTTTATGTGAGTCTTTTGAGTGTACTATATAAGTTTTATTAAATTCTAAAAAATAGAAGTTCATGATATTTTTTTTTTTGGAAAGTTATCCACACTTAGGATACAAGCAAGGCTTTATTATTTGTACCAAAATGCTTATAATAGAGAGGAGGGGAAAAATATGGGTAGCTAGTTCTGGAGAAGAGATTGGTATAGTGACATTAAGTTATAGTTAGTGTTATTATTAATTACACATGACATGATTTTTAAGCATTGATGTGACTTCATATGTAACTGCTGCATTTAAAAGTACTTTGCACAAGATAATACTTATATATCGATCTCTCTCCTTGTAGTTACCAATTGGAGCGTTGATGTCTCTTTCTATTTTTTTATTAGAGTAGTCTAAGGCTGGCACATGCATCAAAGTTGGCAAACCAACTTATTCGGCAAACCAACTTATTCAACAAACCTAATTAAGACTCTTTTAACGTTCAACATTAATAATCATATAACCCACTGCCCAAGACTTTGTCAATTATATCCATCCCCATACGTACACTTTCACATGTTCATGCAGATGGATTAATTAAGGTAAAATATATACTAAAATTTAGTATATGATGTTTATAATAACACCTTTTAAGATCCTACATTATCCTAAAAATTCTGCTTCCACAAGAAAATATAGAAAAATAAATAAATTTTTATGACATCTTCAATTATCAATCACCCATCTTTGAATATAAAGAGATCATGCATACAAAAATAAAATAAAACCAGGAGGCACAACAAGAAAAAAAATTTTCAGTAATCACACCTTTTATCATTATATTATTTCCTATATAAGTATTATACACTTACTACTTGCATAACTTACACTTACTACTTGCATAACTTACTTAACTTTCCTATAGTACATTCTCATTATCACAGCCTACGCAAGTGCTCTTAAAAAACTGCAACTAAACAAACTATAAACAAAGAGATCACGATATATTATACATTTTCAAGCAACTAAGATCCTAACAGGACATGCTTTTCATAATTTTATTGGTGACGAGGAAGGAGTTTAACGGTAAGCGGGTTCGCCATCTCACACGATAGCCTCAAGACCTCTGATAGATCAATACGCATCGCAGGCAACCACCTGTAGTATAAATACAAATCTTAGCAGAACAACACTTATATAAGAGCGGAGTGGGATTTTAATTAACCATAAGAGAATAAGAGTATTTTCAAACTACTCCCTATTTTGTACGCGGATGTTCAGATAAAATTTGTATTCTACCTGTACTCGTGTAGCAATGTCGCCATCCAGAATGTAACAGTAGCCATGGCCAACGTTTTCCCAGGGCAACTTCGCCTACCTGACCCGAACGGGGCCAGCCTCAGATCAGACCCGAAAACAGAAAACTCCAACCCGTTAAGCCCTAAGAATCTCTCGGGTCTAAACTCAAGGGGGTCCTCCCAGACATCTGGATCATGCGTAATGGCCCACATGTTAACCATTGCGGTTGTGCCAGCTGGCACTAGCTTTCCATCCACGAGTACATCCTTCGTGGCAAGACGGGCCCACGAGAGGAGCGGGCCCGGTGGGTGTAGGCGGAGAGCTTCTTTGAGTACGGCTTGTAAATAGAGGAGAGAAGCGGAGTCGGATTCCGTTACGGACCTGGACACACCAATGACCCGGTCTAGTTCCTCGTGGACTTTGACCTGTATATCTTGGTGTAGGACTAACCGGGCTAGAGTCCATTCTATTAATACCGCTACGGTATCCGTTCCCCGAAATATCATTTCCTGTTATTATTTTTAAAAAATCCATAATAATTAAGAACCAGGCACAAATTAGCTACAACATATGAGTAAATCAGGCTGATGCCGTCCCTCTAAATTGTTGGCTAGTGTGTCATTAGTGCGGTAAACGTTAGAACAATCACTAGGCTTAGAATGCTGATGATCTTAATTTAGTGCCACGTGTCGCTTTGTAATTAAACTGGAGCATGCCAACTTGGTGCTCCATGAGCAGGCAAGAAATTTCGAGAGAGAGAGAAATTTCGAGAGAGAGAGAGAGATTAATTGTTTGCTCTTAAGATATTGTACACACAACTTCTTTTTTGTTTTATTGACTTACTAATGAATAATAGTAAGGATCACATATATGCCAATTTTTATTTTCACTAAAACCATAATTTTGATCTCGAAACCAAAATCTTTCATAATCTAATTATTTCATTCTAGACCTTAGATAAGCCTCACTTATCATTCACGAATTAATATATATAATTCTTTTCTTTTACTTCCATCCCAAACATATAGCAAATGTTAGCTTTATTTAGGATTTGAAAGACTAGTACCCTACTTAGACTTGGTCTACTAATGAGATACAGAGACGCAAATTAACTATAAAACGAAAATATATAAAATGAAAAAGAAAAACACATTAAAATGAGCATAATTAATACATACCCAAAGGACAGCAACCATGTCGGCATCAGATAACCTCTCACTCTCCTGCAGCGACAACAGAACATCAACAAAATCAGCATTCGGCAGCTTACTACCCCCCACCCTTCTATGCTCCTCAATAATATTTCCAACAAACCGGTTCACTTTAGGCACGAGCCTACCGCACCTAGACCGGATCCTCTGCGGATCCAACGAACCCAGACCCGGTAGATGATCGGACCAATTTAGCATGCCCAAAATCTCGTACCCCTCATCAACCAAACCCGTCAACTCCTTAACCTCTTCATCGATCCCATACCTCTTCCCAAAAACTGACCACATCACGCTATGCAGTGATCCTCTCTTTATCACATCTCTCGCTCTGACGCTTGTTTTGTTAGCCGCGAGCGAATTTATCATTTGGGCCGCGATCTGGGCTCGATGAGGCCCAGATGTTGTGATTTGTTTCGGGCTGAACAAATGATTTGATGCGATCCGCCTCAGAGCCCGCCAGTACGTGCCGTGGGGTGCGAACCCGATGGCTCTGTGGAACATGAGCCCATATGCAGACTCCTTCACCGGTCGGTCGGCGAACGACGGGCCGTTGAGGATCTCACGTGCGACGTCAGCGTCGCACGTGATCACGACGCGCGTGCAGCCGAGGCTGAGGGCCATCAGCCTTGTGGCGTTGAAACTGTGGGCCGCTTCCGCTAGTTTCCGGTGGGCTAGGCCTGACATTAGGCCCATGCTGCCTATTATCGGGAGCCCACTGGGGCCTGGGATTCTGTTTTTGTGGGCTTTGGGCCAGCTCCGGTGGTGTTTTCCCCAAGCTGGGCCGCCAGCGGAGGCCCAGTAGAGGACAGCGGTGGAGAGAAGCAGCAGAATAGCGATGGCAGTGAGAGTGATGATGAGGTGGGAGTCTGAGACGCCGCTGCATTTTGCAGCTAAGGACAAAACAAGGATATATTTACTCTCAGGTTTTGAGTACTCCATTGATTGAGAGAAAGCTTGATATTAGATTTTGAGATGGCAAAGGAGCGAGGGAGTGGGCTGGGCTTATATAGAGAGAGTGAGTACGTACAGACACACTGTTAAAAAGAATGCGCGAGTTGTAACGGAAATATTAAATTATAAGGTTCTTTTCGTGTTATGCTAATGAGCGCCGCCAACGGATATAACGGAACGGAAATAGATTGCGGGTGTGAGCATTAACCAATGTCACACAAACACGTCACCAATATGCAGAAAAAGACCACTAATATCAGAACCATTCCTATAGAATGTGGTGGCGTACAACATAGACATCCCTTTCTATGGAGCTGTTGCACTGGAAAAGGACTTAGTGTGAGAGCGTACCGTTATAGTGCTGCAACTGTTTTTCACGTGACAAAGAATATAAAACTTTGGGGATTGGATAAGATAATTATAAAGTAAAGTAGATTTTGAGAAAGTGTTTAGAGATTACAGGTTTCTTAGCTTCCTAGCTTCTGTTCGTTGTCTCTATTGACTCATCACTCAGGTATGAAGACGAGTTAGTAGCTTTGTTTGTGACGATAATCATGATGACGATTGATTCGATTTTATAATCGCTATATATATATATATATATATATATATATATATATATATATATATATATATATATATATATATATATATATATATATATATCATGATGACGATTGATTCGATTTTATAATCGATATATATATATATATATATATATATATATATATATATATATATATATATATATATATATATATATATCATGATGACGATTGATTCGATTTTATAATCGATATATATATATATATATATATATATATATATATATATATATATATATATATATATATATATATATATATATATATATATATATATATATATATATATATATCATGATGACGATTGATTGATTTTATAATCGATATATATATATATATCATGATGACGATTGATTGATTTTATAATCGATATATATATATATATCATGATGACGATTGATTCGATTTTATAATCGCTATATATATATATATCATGATGACGATTGATTGATTTTATAATCGATATATATATATATATATATATATATCATGATGACGATTGATTCGATTTTATAATCGCTATATATATATATATACTTTTTTGAAACAATTTGCTGAACTTTCTGAATTGGAAATTGGATTAAGTTTGTCATAAGTTTCACATAGAATCATCTATTGACATTGAAAAATGATAATCCAGTTTTCTTTCAGACATTGAGAACGAAACTAAATTAGGTACTAAAATGTAACCGGCTGAGAGTTGATCAGAATTATAACGGATAACGAGCTCATCTTCGTAAGTTACTAGCCATGGCCTTTCACTGGGTTGTAGAGACAGGAGCTAGCTAGTACGACATTTGTGGACTTTTAACCCTCACAATACTATATCTTCCTTTAATTAATCATAGCTAATCATATTAATAAGTTTGTCCACTTTTGCTTAATGTGGTAAGATATATGGAGCTATATTCTATTTCCTTAATTAATCATAGCTAAATATCGATACGATGCTAATTTTTTTGAACCTTGTATATGATGCTAATGAATCCTTTGCTAATATTATTTTAGAACCATAATGCACATCAATCCAGCATCTAAGGTCCTAAGACGACCGTCTTGTCCTCAAACTGAAGATGCTCTTCTGTCTCTTTACCCTTGAGAATTTGTCATCAATTATCTTCTTAATCTCCCTTTCCTCGAAAAAACAAAAAAAAAGTCCCTTCGCTGGACGCTGGAGGTGGGTCCCGCACAGCGTCGATACCGACCCATGAGCTTTCAAGATGAAGGCAAACCTCTAACTAATATTGTTGTCAGTTTGGCGAGTGGTATAAAGGAGTCCAAAAATTAATCAGATAATCTATTATCTACTGACGGATCTGCCAAAACAACGCTATTGTTTCGCTATAATTGAGATTTTTTTTTTTTGGGCCTAGTTATGTTTCCTTGAGGTTCATTTTTTAGTGGAAATGTCTTGCAGAGAGTTCCATCTAAGCGTGGATGATGCATTGATTTGGTCGTACTTGAGAGCTAAAGCATCTTGACTACCGATCCTATCAGAACACCTCATCAACCTTTAATCCCCGTGCAGGGTGTTCTTATAGGATCGGTGTTCTGATCGGATCATTACTCCAGGATCATAGCCGAAACAATTAATAATAATAGGATCATTACTCAAGGAACATAGCCGAAACAATTAATAATATTAACGTTACTAAATGGCATCATGACAACATCCTCTGAAGATATAAACTAAACTAAGCACCATTGACTGCAAGAAATAACTACCAAGGACATAGTGACAACCAGCAAAAAGAAGTTTTAAATGCGCATCAAATTTGATTGAATATGTATTTTCTTTGCAAGGCAAAATGCTCGGCTAAAGGAAACTATCCTCGCAATATAATACACTGCTCAAGCCCACTTCCTGAAAACAAGGTTGTCAACGTTTGTAGCGGTTAAAATAATATGCAAATAATATGCAGCGGTGATTGGAACATTATGTGCTCATTTTCAAAAAGCAGGGGCCACCATAGTTTGAGGATCCTTAATAAGAAATCAAACAGACATATCAACACTGGATTCGTATATTCCCGGCCAAAACAAACTAGACAAAGACCCGGATCAAATGAACTAATCCTTGGCTCTAAAGCCTAAAAATAGATTTCAACATCGTCAATCTACACTAAGATAAAAGGATGACACATGATACAGATAAGATAGAAACGCAAGGTCTACATCCAAAGACAATTAGGAGAGTCCATAACCAACGGCTTCCTTATTCAATCCAAGAGAAAAACTTTTCAAGAAAACAAATTTCAAGCCATGTACTCAGGCTAAACTAAAGATACTGCTACGGTTAAATTATTGACTCTTCGTGACAAAAAGGGATTCATGCTATATCTATTTCTTCACCTCCTCGTATTCTGCCTCAGGAGGCTGATCACCGCCTTGAGACCCACTTGAAGAAGAACCACCAGATCCTCCTCCACCAGCCATGTGCTGACCAATCTTTGATACGGCTTTGTTTGCTGCATCAAGCTTTTCCTTGATTTTATCAGCATTATCACCTGCCATCTCTGTCCTCAAATCAGCTACTGCGGTTTCTATTTCTGAAGCAACCTCAGCGGGGATCTTGTCCCTGTATTCGTTCAAGCTCTTCTCGATACTGTAAATTGTAGTATCAGCAGTGTTCCTTATGTCGATAAGAGCCTTTCTTTCCTGGTCCTTCTGTGCATGGAGCTCAGCCTCCTTCACCATTTTGTTAATCTCATCCTCAGAAAGACCACCAGAGGATCGAATTGTGATCTGTTGCTCTTTACCAGTGGCTTTGTCCTTGGCAGAGACAGTGACAATACCATTTGCATCTATGTCAAATGTTACCTCAATTTGTGGCATACCTCTTGGTGCTGGGGAATACCGACAAGCTCAAACTCACCCAAAAGCTTGTTGTCTGCTGCCATCTCACGTTCACCCTGCAGCACTTTAACACCGACCTGGGTCTGGTTGTCTGCAGCAGTAGAGAAGACCTAGAATGTGCAACAGCTGAAATTAATAACTTATCACAACTGTAACTGAAGAAAATTGGGCAAAATGGGAACCTCATCAGCTCAAGGGATTAAAAAAAGCTATCACAACAGTAACTGAAGAAAATTGAGCAAAATGGGAACCTCATCAGCTCAAGGGATTAAAAAAAGCCAATAAGCCAGACAAAATGCAGGTCAAGATTTATGTCCGATAGCCAGTACGTCATCAGGTCGGGAAAATGTGAACCGATAAAATCTCTCAAGAATAACAGTTCAAACCTGAATGCAACTCATCTCAAGGACAACAGGTCAAACCTGAATACAGCTAACTCATTGCCAACCACAGTTCTATAATGTGTGTCTAAGATAGTGAAATACAGTATGATTTGGACGCCAAACTACTTGAGAGAACATGTGATCGAGTAATTATAACACCTTTAAACAGCCTACATTAACAAAGTGCAGGAAAGAATGCAATATTTGTCTTAAACAGTGAAAGATCAATAAACAAAGGATTAATTGCAAAAAGGAAAAGGCAGCTACCGTACCTGACTCTTTTTGTAGGAATAGTTGTGTTCCTGTTGATCAAACGGGTGAAAATGCCACCAAGGGTCTCAATACCAAGTGATAGAGGAGTAACATCCAACAGAAGCAACTCCTTAACATCTCCCCGGAGGATTCCACCCTGAATGGCAGCTCCCATAGCAACAGCTTCATCAGGATTCACTCCTTTGCTTGGGCTCTTCCCGAAAATCTCTGAAACAACCTCTTGAACTTTTGGAACCCTGGTCATTCCACCTACAAGAAGGACTTCATCTACTTCCTTAGTAGAAATGCCAGCATCCTTCAAACAGCTTTTGCAAGGGTTTCTAGTTCTCTCGATCAGGTGATTCACCAAAGTCTCAAACTTTGATCTAGTCAGAGTAATATTCAAATGTTTTGCTCCTGAAGAATCAGCAGAAATAAATGGCAAATTGATTTCAGTCTGAGATGTAGATGAGAGTTCAATCTTCGCCTTCTCAGCTGCCTCACGTAACCTCTGTAGGGCCAGCCTGTCCTTCGATAGATCTAATCCCTCGGTTTTCTTGTACTCACTCACTAGGTAATCTAGAAGTGCATTATCGAAATCCTCTCCTCCCAAAAATGTGTCACCATTTGTTGCTTTGACCTGTGAAGACCAAAATGATCTAAGTATAAATGACGGACCACAATCGGGAGAAATCAGTGAGAAATACTGAGAGGCTGGAGAGAGAATTAGGGGTTGATAACAAGCACACACCTCAAAAACGCCATTGGATATTTCCAAGATGGAAACATCAAATGTCCCTCCTCCAAGATCAAAAACTGCAATGAGGCCTTCCTTATTGTTCATACCATAAGAAAGTGCAGCAGCAGTTGGCTCATTGATAATCCTTTGAACATCAAGGCCAGCAATTCTCCCTGCATCTTTAGTAGCCTGTCGTTGAGCATCATTAAAGTATGCTGGAACAGTAATTACCGCCTTGGTAACAGATTTCCCAAGGTATGCCTCTGCAGTTTCTTTCATCTTTGTCAAGATAAAAGCACCAATTTGGCTAGGAGAATATTGTTGCCCATTAATTTCAACCCATGCATCACCATTTGGAGCCTTGACTATCTTATAGGGGACCATCTTCATTTCCTTTTGTGTCTGAGGATCATCAAAGCGACGACCTATTAGTCGCTTCGTCCCAAACAGTGTATTAGTTGGATTAGTCACTGCCTGTCGTTTGGCTGGAGTTCCAACAAGTAGCTCACCCTTCTGATTGAAGGCAACAACAGATGGTGTAGTTCGTGCCCCCTCAGAATTTTCAATCACTTTAGGATTCTGCAAAAAGTAGAACAGATACATGAATAAAGTGAGCAATACACATGCTATATAGCAAATATCTATTGACATGCCAAGAGTATAACCTTTCCTTCCATAACAGCCACACAAGAATTGGTGGTTCCTAAATCTATTCCGATGACATCATTACCAGCTGGTTTTGAACTGCATCACCAAAATAGGATTCATCAGAAAAGGCCAAGTTAAATAAAAGCCAGCAGCAAAAGGCTGCTAAAGGTCTTGCAGGGTTTTACCTGAATGGTCTAGCCACACTTGTCCATTTATGACTGAAAGGTGATGTAGCCCATGATGTCTTTGAACTGCCACATAGCTGCCAAAAAAATATGATAAAAAAGCATTTTAACAGAAAATACCTCTCTCTTGGTTATATCAAGTGATGTAGTAGCAGTATGAACTAATTGCAACACAGATTAGAAACTAGAAAGAGCTGGAAACCATGATATCCATGGTAGTATTTTGAGATGATACTTCATGACTTGATCGCATAAACACCATTCACATGTCAATCAATAGCGATCTTAGCAAATCAGTGAATAGCATGTTGTTGCTTACTATAATTACAGAACTGCCATAGTATTTATAAAGGTAAGAAAAACAGAATACTAAAAGTGGAAAAGAGCATCATTTTTGTTAAGCTAGGAATACCTACTCAGAGAAGGTGAAATAGTAACATGGATAAGTAACAAGTTAAAGCTCTGATGAAACATAAATCAATAGACCAGCAGTTCTCTTACTGGAAAACATAAAATTAGAAGGCTTACAGTACAGAGAGATTCATAATGCGTAATGCATCAGTATCACACTGTCACTGTATGGCCCGACTGCCATTCATCAAGCACATTTAAGAAGACTAGCCAATGAATATAATTAATTCCATGAGAACAGTAGCAATTCATTTGATGTGAAAAAAATTCAGATTGCACTAACATTCAATCATAACAATACCTTAATTCCATAAGAACCAATGACCGTACACATCTAATTTTCCAAAAGCACAACAAACCATATTGTTAATTCAACCCCTCCAAACAGTTATTTATTTATCTCCTTTGCTTTCTGCCAAACATTTAATGAATGCTGATCCCTATGTTAAAAGGCAGGTCGTAATATAAAGGTATGGTGCAAGGAGAAAAGTAATACTGCTAGCGTTCAAGCCCAGGATCCTCTCTACAGCAGATTATCTTCAAAATATATATCTTTCATGAGATTTCAGACGCTTCAAGGTCAGACTAAATCCTCTTAGGCTCTTATACTACATACCTTCTAGAGAATCTAGAAACGTTGTCACCAAATCATTTCCCAGCAACAAATTTAACTTTATAATATTCAATATTAAGGACAGAAATTAGGTACACCAATGTTTTTGTCTAAACTTATATATAGAGATTTTAAATTAATTAGATAGATGAGAGATCATGGCACAAACCCATACAAATTGCAAGCCCCTGATAATACACAGCTGCATACCATGTAAACGAGCAGGTAATGGTGATGTTAAATCGAGCAAACCAACTTAATATATGTGATATAGCACGATAAAGCATAAAATGTCCTAAGGAAATTATACGGAAAAGTAGTTTACCACAAAAAATAAGAAAATGAAAACATAAAAATGTTAAATTGCAAAATTTATCAAAGTTATAGTTCTCAGAATTCAACCTGTATTGGTTAATCCTTTGTTTTCTTTTTCACTACAAAATTCCAAATCTAACCATCAGTTTTTTCACATCCTTTCTCCTATGAATCCTAAACTCCCAGATCAATATTTTTTAAAAAAAAAATTTCATTTTTTAAACCTATACTTGCAGCTCAATACAGCGAACTTAGCTACTTGTAGTTACTAATCTTACAATAGCTAAATTGGGAAAAGCAACATCGATGGACCATCATCATGCAGAGATAATAACGAGTATAGATCACAAAAACAAATCAATAAAAACTACGATTTTGGGCTGAGGCTAGAGCTGAGTTCCCCAAAATTGAACAGATCAACAGTCCATCAATCAAACAAAATAGAACACAGTTTTATTTCCATCAAAATAACATCAGAATAATATAGAGGAAAGAGAGCTCACAGATCTCAGAGGGGACGAGAGAGAAGAGGCGACATCTCGCCGCCTCAAAGCTCGAAGCATCACCGAGGTGGCCATTCTCGGATCGAACTCCGATGGTAGGAGCGCGAGAAAGAATCAGAGAAGGGGAGGGTTCTAGGGTTTTAAGAGAGAGAGAGAGTGGGGGCTAGGGTTTTAATAATAACACTAACAAAAAAGCAATTGGGCGAGAAAGAAAGAGAAGTTGTTTATATCTTCGCCTCTCGATTTTGCGCCCGCGATGCGAGTGGAGAGAAATGGAAGCCTGTGGAGGCATCTGGACGCTAGGCCTCGGACTCAGACACATTTTCTTAATTGAGGCCCATGGATCCTCTGGGCCTCAATCTATAACGTCGTCCATGCAATTATTAAATTACCATCAAAATTATGTTACTCGAGATCAGTTGTCCTAGCTAAAAGATGACTGTACACCACCTGATAAAATGTGGGAGAAAACTAATAAAACTAATTTAAAGAATATAATTGTTATAAACAAAATCATTACATATACACCACCTGGTCAATGAAGATGGAATATGGAGCCATAAAAATTATACCCTTGGCCAGTCATGCAGAGTAGAAGTCTGTATAGATAGGACCCATACGAATGGGAGTTGAAATTCCAGTTGAGCAAATAAAACTTTAAGATTTCATTTCCCCAACGATACCACGAGTGACGAATTATTATTCAATAATGACAGAATCCAATCTGGCAGTTTAAATATGCGCAGCAAGCTGAGACAGAAAGAAGATGCCTAAAAATCACAATTTACACACGCTTAAGAAATCAAACACATTACAAAGATGTTCCTTTCGCCAAAATCATTATTTACTCGGGATTATACGGCTTTAAGTTTCATTTGTGTACAGTACAATCCCATGTTGGTATATTATTCCGGCTCTTGGTATTGTAGGGTCTCATCAAGACCGTACTAAATCATACGCGAGGGGAAACAAATACAATTAATGGATCAAAAGAATCGAAGGTCATCCGATCATTATTTGCTAATCCTACAAAAATGCTTGAAGAAGTGACTGTTCACAGTAACATAGAGGATGGGTTCTCGATGTAGCCTTTAAATGCCTTCAACCACTCTGCACCAACAGCACCTACAATTTTGCAGAATTTGAATGTTGGATTTGTTATAAAAATAATATTGAAAAGAAAGTCTGTGATGCTTAAGCATGCCATATTTACCATCGATGACGCGGTGATCACAGCTCAATGTGACTGACATGAAGGAAGCAAACTCAATTTGATCAGCACCAGCGCCTGGTATAACCCTCCTTTCGGCTGTTCAACGCAAAAAAGAAATTCTCATCAGTTAAGTATACTCTATATAGATGGGAACATGCCATGAAAGGCAGAGTGAAAATACGTAGGATGAAAAAAGAATATTTTGGAGAGGATAGAAAGTTTTTAAATAAATGCAGGAGCATTACCAGAGCCCACAGCAAGAATGCCAGACTGAGGAGGATTTATAATAGCACAGAATTGTTTGACTCCAAATGGACCTCCCAAATTTGATATGGTAAATGTGCCTCCCTGCAAACATTAGATATCAGTTGGCAGATTTGAATAATACATAGATCTTAGCATCTGCAAAATCCTGTAGTCCAGTACCTCATAATCTTCTGGTTTTAGACTGTTGTCTTTGGCTTTCTGGGCCAAAGACTTAACCTCCTCCGCAATTGTAGATAATCCTTTTTTGTCTGCGTCCTGCATAGTTATTTATTCATGTCATGGCCCTGTACGATAAGCAGGAAGATAAAGAATATCTGATGCCATTGCTTACCCTGATAACTGGTACAAACAATCCATTATCAGTTTGCACGGCAACATTAATATTCACATTTTGATACCTGGGAAAGTAAAACCAAGGATCATCAGAATGAAATACCACCAAGCTTGTAAATTGATCATAGGAGCCACCAAAAACTTACTGGCGGATAAAATCATTCATCCAGGAACAGTTGCATGCTGGAACTTTGCGAAGAGCCATAGCAGCAGCCTGGTGTCAAAAGTTATAACAAGATTAAGCATCCTCTACATTCTTATAACAAAATATTAAATCTTGCAGAAATAAATAGATCAGTTTAACGTCTTCCATTCCGCATAAAACTCTTAACCATGAATTGATGAATATCAATTTGGCTTTATACCATTACGAAATCAGATATTTTAATGAGATCCACTTTTGAATATAAGAAAGGCAGAAATAACAAGATTTTC